>PVKA01005367.1:0-91104 GCA_004027165.1 Ctenomys sociabilis | reverse complement strand
TTTTTTTTTTTTTTTTTTTTTTTTTTTTTTTTTTTTTTTTGTCTTTTCGAGACAGGGTCTCACTGCAGTTCAGGCTGGCCTTAAGCTCACTTTGTAGCTCAGGCTGGTCTCGAACTCACCAACAATCCTCCTGCCTCAGCCTCCCGAGTGCTGGGATTACAGGCATGCACCACCACGCCCAGCTCAGTCTCATCTCCTTTAGCCTTTCCAGAGCTACTTCCTTCACCATGAAGCTCCATGAATTTTCCCAGTTCAAGCTTAGGCTTCTTCAGCACTTTTACTTTTCTGACGAGGACATCATGAAGAGGGGAGATAGACTGGAGCCTTTTCTATGTCTTTCCCAATGCTGTCTGGAACCAGTTTATTGACCACTTCCTTTAAGTCATTTGTCTGCACCTCTCGGGTCATGATTTCCATTGTCTTCTTCCGGATCTGGCGGACCTGTTGGTGCTGAGCGTAAGAGGTCTTCTGTATTTGATTGTTGCGTTTTTTAGTAAAGCCAGAACAGTCGAAGCAAATAACCATCGGTAGTCTTGACATCAACATGAGCTTCGATCGTGGTCTGCCATTTTTTGACCACGGAACACATCTTGTCACGGCTGAGGTCCATGCCGTGGAAGTTAGTCAGGCAGTTTTTGCCCTGAATGTCTTCAGTAATTAGCTTGAATTTTCTAAAAGCAACTTCATCATTCTGCAGATCAGCAAGGCTCACTTCAAGCACACGACCTTTGAGCCCACCAGATGCAATTTTGGTTCCTCGAGTTCTGGTGACGAGCGTTTTCCCAGCATTTCTTATGTTGAGCATCGCCGGGGCCTCCACATCACACCAGTGTTTTTCAGAAAATGGGTCAACCACCTTCTTCTTGGCTCCTTTTTTGCTGCCTTTCGTAAGGCGCTTGTTCTTCTTGCCTACCACCGTGGTGCTGCTCAGAGAGCCAAAAGGTCAATTTTAAATGAATCAAAGATCTAAAATTAAAGCAGAAACATTGAATCTTCTGGATGCTAGCATAGGTAAAACTCTTGAAGATATTGATGTAGGCAAAGACTTTATGAATAAAACGCCAATGAGGGGCTAGGGAGATAGCTCAGTGTTTTAAGTACTGCCCGGCAAGCTCAAGGACCTGAGTTGGATCCCCAGTTCTAATGCCATGCTGGCTTTGAAACAGCGTGTGGCACACGCCTATAACCCAGGCACTGCGCGGCTCAGTTGGGAGGGTCACCGTAAGTCTGAGCTGTGTAGCAAGACCCTGTATAAACCTCCCAAAAACCTCAAACCAAACTGAACCAAAACACAGTTGTACAGGAACTATCACAAAGAATCACTGTATATATACAATGAGATTCCATCTCCCCCCAGAAACAGGGGACCACCTGCTCAGGCCCCCTCCTGTCCCTCTCTCAGACAGGAGCTTTTTTCCCTCAATAAATATATTCTGCTTGTAAAGAAAAAAAAAAAAAGAAAGAAAGAAATCAACCAATAAGAAATGCTGGTGGGGCAGTGGGGGATAAGGAGCCCTTTTCCACCATGGGTGGAAGTATAGACTGGTGCGGCCACTGTGGAAATCATTGTGGAGATTCCTCAGAAAACTAGGATTGGAGGTCCCATGTGGCCCAGCTCTTCCCTTTCTGGGTATCTTCTCAAAAGAATTAAAACATTATACCATAGCAGTGTATGTACACCATATATATGGTATAATTTTTTTTTTTTTTTTGTCTTTTTGAGACAGGGTCTCACTATGCAGTTCAGGCTGGCCTTAAGGTCACTTTGTAGCTCAGGCTGGTCTCAAACTCACAACAACCCTCCTGCCTCAGCCTCCCGAGTGCTGGGATTACAGGCATGTGCCACCACACCCGGCTATGGTATAATGTTTTAATATGGTATTAAAACATTATACCATAGCGACACAGTTTGTAATAGCTAGATCCTGGAAACAGCCCACATCAACTGAGAAATGGATAAAACAATTTTTTTTAATACAATGGAGTACTACTCAGTCATAAAGAAGGATAAACTGGAGACTTTTATAGGTAAATGTGGGCAACTTGAGACCATACTCATAAGTGAAATAAATCAGAAGTACATGTGTGAATATCGTATCTCCCTAACAGGAAAAGCTGAAAGAGCAAATAAGATCCAAAGTCCACAGTAGATATTGTAAGATGGGAAGCGATTGTTCACAAGGAAGGAGAAACTGGAATGAGGGAATGGAGAAAAGAAGAAAGAGGAAAGCAAAACATGTATGATAGGTAAGAGAGTTATACCACTGCTTTCTCTTAGTTCATTGAAAGGAAAGGTTTGTGCTAATACTGTTGGGTCAATTAAATGCCTATATCTTGTGTTCTGAATAACTAAGTTAAAGATAACACATGATGTATTAATCCTTGTTACCCTCATATTATCCTGCTTAGAAATTTTGTTGTTTTTCTCCTTCAAATGAAAACATTCATTTTTATTTATTTATTTTTTAAAATTCATTTATTTATTACAGTGTCTCGCTACACATCACGGATTCTTTTTTTTTTCTGTGGGGGTTGGGGGTCAGCTCAGCCCGCCCTAGGGGGAGGAGCTGGCATGGCATGTGGTGCTGGGCTCGAACCGTGGTCCCTGAGAGGCGCTTTAGACCGCTGAGCTATCTTGCCAGCCCAAGAGAGAGATTTTTTTTTTTTTTTTGTCTTTTTGAGACAGGGTCTCACTATGCAGTTCAGGCTGGCCTTAAGCTCACTTTGTAGCTCAGGTTGGTCTGGAACTCAACAATCCTCCTGCCTCAGCCTCCGAGTGCTGGGATTACAGGCATGCGCCACTACGCCCGGCTGAAAACATTTAAAGTAAACAGCTTCCTGGGTGTTCGGTGAGGAGGCAGGCGAGCCCCACCGAAGCTCTATTCTGGAGGCAGTGCGAAGAAAACGTCCGAAAAGTCACACAAAGCTAATGGTCCCTGCTCAGGAAGCACTTAAGCAAACAAAGGCCAAAGCGCCTTTTAGCCAGATTTCCTAGAACTGTTCTCTTTGCAAGGGATAAACTCAATTATCAACACTCATTGACTCTGAAAATGTGACTTCCATATACTACTGCCCACTCCAACCCCTCAGACAGGCAGCCCGTAATGCTGTTTATGTAATCACCGCTGGCCGAGATATTAATCTGTTTTCCGTGTGTGAAAGCGACAGTTTGGATTCTCTGACACAGGTGTGCACGTGTGCTGGGTCACAGCTGGCCAGAGGTTTGTTGCTCAGTGCCTTCATGAGCAAATCAATTGCCGTTCCTTTCAGCTGACCTTAGGGCCATCTTTACGGGCTTGCTTTTCCTCCACTGTAATATAAAAATTAGATTTCAGTCTTTCTGATTTATGCAGTGCTATTTCTTTCAGAAGTTAATGGCACACTATGCATGTCAGCGAGGCCTCTGGGGGCAAGGAGGGGATGCTGTGTGATTGTGGTTAGTTGTCAGGACGCAGCCAGTGGAGGAGGAGCACATACTGGCCACCCGTCCTGTCCATCCATGCCCGGGGCTGCAGCTTCCCTGCAGGCCACATGAGAAGCTTCGAGAGCACGCGTTGTCACTTGGTCAGGGGCTCAATACCAAGCCACCACCTCTCAAGTCTTGCTGTAATCTTGTCGCCGCACCTGTGTCTCAGTCACGTTTTCACTGCTGAGACAAAACACCCAGCGCTTCAGGGAGAAGCGGGTTACCTCAGCTTGTGGTTGTTGAGGGTTCAGTCTGTGGTCAGGTAGGTCCTGGGCAGAAAGGATCTGATGGGAAGCAAGAGTGTAAGGTAAGGAGCCAGGGAGGAAACACACACTTCCAGGCCACGTGCCCAGTGGCCTGCCTGTTTGGCTAGGTCCCTCCTCACAGCACGTTTAACGACCAGCAGTCCCCCTTTAGTAACTAGTCAGGGTCCTGTCACTCAGTTGTTAGATGAACTGGTCACTAAATGAAGAACTGTATGAAGCAGATACATTACAATATTCAGAACAAAGGAGCGGTCAAAGGCAACTCCGACCTGATGGCTTTGCTTTCATTTGCAAACCTCTTTTTTTTTAGCACCAGGAATTGAACTCGTGACCTCTTGCTTGCCAAGCAGGTGCTGTGCCTCTGAGCTATATCCCATCTGCTTTTATTTGCATAACTCTTACATCCAGTACTGAATTGTATAACAGAATCTGGAACTACAGCATGGTACCGTACAGTACAAGCCGCAAAAATCATAGTACTGTATAAACAAGAGGTGCTGTAAAAAAGGCTCCGACGGTCTTTGTAGACAAGGTGGACAAAACTCCACATAGATAAAGACGGAAGCTGGGCTATAAGTTTGGGCAGAGGGTTGTGCAGTCTGAACAGTTGCTAAGCGGGCAGGTCATTAAACGTGGAACGTTTGTCCTGAATTCCTCCACGGGTGCATCTGAGGAGGAGTACAGTGACATCAGGTTCCACTTCTCTTCCACGCACACAAAGGTTTTGGGGGACCCCAAATGTAAACCATCACAACAAGTTTCTCCTAAGTCTCTGAGAGCAACGCTCAGTCCTTCTCCAAAGTTTGGACCCAATTTCTTTTGATCTTGCTTGCTCCAGAGGCCTGGACAGGGGGTTCCCCGAACAGATGGCTTTACTGTTTTCTTCTGCTAGCCGGTCAGAGTCCACCATGAATTAGTCTCCGGTGCATTCATTGCACACCCAGAGCTAAGAGAAGCACCGAAGTGTAAGTGCCTTCCCCATCAAGACAGGTGAGCTCTCGCCGTGCCTGCTACCCCAGCCCGTCCCGTCTGCCATTTCTCACCAGATTTGGGACCTCACTTTCCTGGTTATTTTCAGAGCAAAATGCAATTCCTTGGAATCCTGATGCGGTGGCTGTGGGTTGAATGTGGACTGCTAATTCTTTCTGAACCACGTGGAATTCTCTTTTCCAAGATCTCACAGGTAGATTCAGAAGTCGGTTTCATCTGCTCTGATTATCTGTTTCATCACATATCTGTCATAGATTTCCTGTTTCTGATCAGTTACCATGGATATTGCTTTTGTTATCACGGTTCTCCATAGCTAGAAGCTGTGCTTTTGAGGGTTTGACTCACTGTAAAAAACTAATCTGGGCAAAGCTCTCAGGATAAACCTTGCTCGTTTGTTTTAAATTCTTTTTCCTGGAGGTAGAAGGATTACCAATCAGAGGAAGCGGTGAGGAGGGGGCCCAGAATAAATTTGCCATATGCTTGTGTGCTGTCAGACAATTGCATCTCGGCTTCACTCAGAGCACCATTTTCTGGGTGGGCTCAAGCTTCGGAGACTCTTGGCGCTGAGAGTGGTGGAGTTGGGGACCCCCCCCAGTCACCTCCTTACTCCTCCACACTGCGGTGTCATGATGGGTCGGCTCTACCTCTTTGTTTTCCTTTTCTCTTGCAACGCCTGCAGCTGTAGATTCAGGCTCCTGTTTACCATCCCCAGAACAACCTAGCAGAGCGTGGAGAGGTCTTGACATGTGTTGAGTGAACTGTTTTCTTGCATCTCTTCTCTTAGTTGAAAAGTGTGATGGAATCTACGATCCCTGCTTTAAGACAGGGATTTTCTGGTCACAGCAGGAAGAAAAAACACCCAAAGTACATGCTGGGAATTAAGAAGGACCTACACAGGCTACTAGAGCCCAGGCAGAGCTGTGGATCGGAGAATCACCAAGCAAAGGGGCTGTTCTGGACCCCAAGAACATCTGATTTCGGGTTCCACTCTGCTGCTGTATTGTGACACAAGCCCCTGAGGCCACTGGTGTCCATTGGCTCACTGGCCTCTTTCCCTCTCTGCTTCTCATCTGTAAGTCAATGCCTGGTCTTTACCCCTGATGTGGGTCAACCTGGTCCTGGTGTAAGGATGGTCTCAAGGTGCCCTGAAGAGAGGCTGGTGGAGCCAGGATCACTCGTGGAGCAGCTCACTGGGGACTTAGTGACAGGCGGGTTCTGAGTAGCACCAAGGCCAGTTGATTTTTTTTGTGGAGCTGGGGATTAAACTCAGGCCCTTGTGCTTGCAAGGCATGGTTGAATGTTTACAGTCTGGGTCAGAAACACATATATGGGTTAGGACAAAAGGGACTTCATCCTGGTTATAACGGGCCTGGCATATCTTAAGGTAATGTAGAGAATACAGGCACATGTCTAGAGATAGGATCTGATTATAAAGTCCGTGTGTGACTCTAATGATGCTTTTATCTATTCATGGTTTGCCAGGGCGCTACTCAGGAAAAGCCAGCTAAGGCTACGCAGGGGCCGTCATGGCAGCTCCAGATCAAAACAGTCGTGGTCATGTTACACTGCCTCCACCCAGCGACACGGATTCCGCCGGTCCACGTTTCTCCTTCTTCTGCCTTTGGTTCTGCAAAGTTTACCATGGCCTCTCTGGTATTTTTCTATCTTGTAATATTTTATATTTATTTATGTACTCATTTCATGGTCCTGGGGATTGAACCCCTGGCTTTTGCTGTTAGCTACACCTTCTGCTTATTTTAAATTTGAAACAGGGCCTTGTGAGTTGCTAAGCTGCTCAAGTTGAGCTTGAACTTCCTGTCCTCCTGCCTCAGCTTCCAAGAGTTTTGAGATGATAGGCAAGTGTTGCTGTGCCTGGCTCCCTGTAATACTTCAAGGTCAGGTTCCAACATTAACCACCACAGTCTCCTGGCCCTGCAGTTCTTATTTCCAGATGCCCTGGAGTAAGGCACTGATGGGTCCTGCCCGGGCTTCGCATGCCAAGGCAGCGTATGGCACTCCATGGACAGGCTGTTCCTGGTCAGGGTTTGATGACTAAGGGTCGGTGTCATGTGCTATAAAACTACCAGTTGGGCATTTCTGCTACAGGCTGTGGGCAGGGCCCACGGGGTCATCTAGAGTCATCCTCTCAGTAGTCGCCACTGTATAGCAGCAGTGTGGCTTGGGGACTTGGGGCCGGCTGATAGGCAGGGCTGCGGAAGCCAGTCCACGCCGGTCCATCCCTTGCCCTGCGAGTTTTTGGTGGGCCCGTGGCACCTCTCATGGCAGAGAGGGGCATGGAGGTGGTTTATAAGTCGGCTCGGTATTTTTTCACAGGCACTGCTGTAAAGGAAATGCCATTGCTCTAAAGAGAGGGCCGTGGGGGAGGAATCTCTCCTGGGACACTGAGGGTGGCAGAGCCTTGAGCTGCTTGGGGGCTATTCCTGCTTTTACACCCAGGATGAGAGCCCCATCCCAACAGGACACAACCAGAGCTTGCAGGGAAAAAGAGTCAGAAGGAAAACACGAGCTCTGTGCCCAAGCCCACCCCGTCTCTGCCCTCTGGACTGTGACCCAACCCCGTTCCATTTGCGCTGGGTTTCTGTCATGGGCAGTAGGCGTCGTGGTGGAGGGGGCCGCTTGAGGGAAGGTGAGGTGCGAATTTCTTTCCTCTTGTGACCTTGGGCAGGGCACAGAACCAAGAATCATGTGCTGCTTCAAGCCACCCATCCTTCCACCCAGGGACAAAGGGCACAGCGTGCATCTCCATCTCCCATCTCCTGGGGCTTCCAGGACGTCTCCCCTTCACAGCGCCCAGCGTTGGCTCGCCTGATCCTCTGCCTTCTGCGTAGACCGGAGGTGAGCTGGGACTCTGCTCTCTGTGTCCTGGAGAGCGAGGCAGAGCACTCATTCCTGTGCAAGTTTCTTTCCCATTTCTAAGAATCTGGGAGGCTTAGGGCTATGCAATGTTCTGTTAACAGCAGCTGACTAGCAAGCAGAGCCACGCAGCTGCGCACTCAGGCGCGCGGGACGCACGTACACAGGCACGTAGGATACTGGCTGTGTGTGCTGGCTTGGCTTAGAATGCGCTGTTCTGGTGCTGGGCGTGCTGGCGATTGCCTGGCATCCCAGCACTCAGGAGGCTGGGGCAGAAGGATCCCTGTGTAAGCCGGGCGTGGTGGCGCAGGCCTGTAATCCCAGCACTCGGGAGGCTGAGGCAGGAGGATTGTTGTGAGTTCGAGACCAGCCCGAGCTACAAAGTGAGCTTAAGGCCAGCCTGAACTGCATAATGAGACCCTGTCTCAAAAAAAGACAAAAAAAAAAAAAAAAAAAAAAAAAAAAAAGGATCCCTGTGAGTTCAAGGCCAGCCTGAACTGCATAGTGAGAGACCCTGTCTCAAAAATACAAAAAGAAAGAGGTTGCCGGGGAGATGACTCAGTGGAATAAGCACTTCCCTGGCAAGAGTAAGGGTCTGAGTTCAATCCCTGGTTCCGCAAAAAAAAAAAAAAAAAAAAGTCTAATGTTCTACTGGGAATCTTGTTTTTAAGGGACCTGTTTCAGGTCTGAGGGGCCCATAGCCCTACCTGTATCCATGTGTCTGCACCTGTGGAGGTTTGTGTGTCCCCACTGGGTGTGGGTCCTGCATCCCAGGGGTGACAACAGCTATCTGATTCTGCCTGTCCTTTCTTCCTCCTAATGCTGTCGCCAAGTGAGTGCTACTTTGGAGACAATTAATGTGTCCCATTTTAGTGCAGAAATATACCTTGTCCCAGGTCACATGACAAATGTAACCATAAAAAGTTTAAAATGCTAGTATTTAAAATTTATTTTCTCATAAAAAATGGTTCCTGAAATGATCATAATTTGAATAACTTACTCTATAGTTACAATACATTATACCTTGGCTCTGGACCAGGCTCCGTCATCTGGGAGCCCGGCGAGATCCCAGTCTGAGGCCCGAGAAGCAGATCTCCGACTGTACCTCCTTCAGGTAAGGCTCAGTTCCTGGCCTGTTCCATTTGCAGGAACCAAATCTCCAGCTGCAGATTGTCCCATTTTACTTTGTTGATTTAGAAATTCTTGGGGTTTTTTTGTTTGTTTGTTTTGTTTCATTTTTTTTTGAGACAGGGTCTTGCTGTGTGGTCAAGGGTGGCCTTGAACTCACTCTGTAGCCCAGGCTGGCGTTGCACTCATGGCAATCCTCCTGCCTCAGCCTCCGAGTGCTGGCCTTAAAGGCATGAGCCACCATGTCCAGATCATGATTTTTAAAAAATGGACTTTCATTCTTAGCTAAAGGAAAGTGTGTGGTACTGGTTAGAATCTTGAGGATGACTGTCCCCTTTGAGCTTTAACAGTGACTGTTAACCTTTTTGGGGGGATACCTGCCACTCTTGTGGGTGTCTGCCCTGAGAGTCATTTAAAGTGTCCATGATTATGGCTTAGGGGTGGGTGACAGAAGTCCTGAGAAGTCTTTGAAGCTCTTGGGGTAGGGTGATGGTGCAGGTGGTCACCGGTAGAGCCATAGTTCAGCCAGTGGCAGAAGTAGGGTCCCTGCTAGGTATGCATGTCACGTGGGCCTTCCTAGGGCCAGGAGAGCTGTGTTCCCACAGGAGGCTCTGCAGGAGAATCTATTTCCTTCCCTTCCAGCCCCAAGAGGCCACTACATTCCCTGGCTTGTGGTCCCTTCCACACTCTGGAAGCAGCAGCAGTGTATCTTGGAGTCTTTCTCTATGTCCCTTAGCAAGGATATCCTTCTCCAGGGACAGTGGGTGCCTATTTTCCTGCAATTCAGGTGGCTTGTGGGCAATCAAGTGAGTAAAATTCTTCCATACTGGTGGACACAGAGTCATGTGGCATTAGCTCGGATGCTGACCTGCAGGGTAAGCCTGGGGTTCCAAAAACATTCTTTTCTCTCCAAACAAGGGGTTCCCCAAGTATGGATTCCCACGGCCAGCCAGCCCTGACTCTCATCTCTGTTCTTTGTGCCAGGTGCAGTTTTGCTTTGATTCTCTTGTGGTCTGTGGAACAGGCAGACTCCCCGGCCCATGCCACAGTTTTCACTGTGATCAGACCACTGGTGACTCCTGGGGGTGAGGGCTCAGCCTGAAGGACCTGCACTGCCCGGTGTGGCCCTCCACAGCTGGGATGGAGCAGTAGGCAAGCATAGGCCTGCGCTGCTTTTTCTGCTTGAGCTCACCCAGCTGGCAGCAGAAGTGGCTCTGCACCCACTGCGTGCCCTCCTGGGCTGTGCGGCTGGGTAGAGGGGATGTCTCTGGGCTGCACCCCGGGGACGGCCAGTGCAGGGGGCTGCCGCCTCCCCCTGGGCACACAGCTGTCTGGGGCAGAGTGAGCTCCTGCCCAGCGCCTGTGCCCGCATCTCCGGGCAGAGGGCAAGGCGTGAAGTGCTGTGACCTTGCCGTTCGGGTCGAGCTCTTGGGCTCTGAGAGGCTCCGACGCGCTGGCCTGGTACCTTCCGAGTGCTGGGGAGTTTTGGCAGAGTGACCCGTAAGTATTTTTAGCTCCTTCCTCCTTAATGGTTGCCAGAAAACCACAGTCATTACTCATGGGCAGGAGCGGTTTCCTCCCTCCCAGGCTCTGGAAGAGTCCGGCTCGCCCTCCGACGCTCATGGAGGCGGCTGGGCCTGGCTGGAGCTGCGGCCCAAGTCAGCTGTGGCCGCAGCAGAGCGGCGCTGCGCGTTTTTCAATAGAATACAAGGGCTGATTAAAATATATCGTATGCGTTTAAATAAAATGTTATCGCAGTAAAAGATAGGTTGCCATTAATCCCCATCAAACGCTGCCTGTGGTTTGCCTCTGTCTCGTTCTTTTCTTCCTTCCTTCCCTCCTTTCCTACTTTTCTTTCCTTCCTCTTCCTCTCATGCTCTTTCTCTTTTTCTTTCTGACAGTGTCTCCTAAGTTGCTCAGGCTGGGCTTGAATTTAAGGTCCTCCCATCCCAGCCTCCCAGACCACAGATGTGTGTGACCGCACCTGGCATTCTTCTTGCCACTTTCTGAAGCAGTTCTGGAAGTTCTCTTTCATGCATGTCTTCAGCTGGGGTGCTGTGGCTGTCTTGGTGTCCCAGTGCTTTCCAAATGTTCACGGCACCTTAGCGCTGGATCTGGCACCATGCCAGCTCTGGCTCTTCCTTAAAGTTAAAGTGATCCTGAAGGGGAGACATGCTGAATTGGTTCAGGAAATTGAGCCAGCCACGGCAGAACACCTAGAGATACTTGCGATTGCAAAAGAGGACTTCCAGAATTGGTTCAGAAAGAGTGAGGAATGATGGGGATAAGTGTATCCGAGGCAGGAGTGTTGGGGGTGGGTGGGTGGGATTTTGAGCAATTCAGGGCTTTTTTTTTTGGTATGGATTTAGTACAGGGCGTCACTACACAGCTCAAACTCATAGTGATTTCAGCCTCACCAGCACTGGGATTACAGGCCTGCTCCCCCAACACTTGGACTCGGTGGCCAGCTCAGCACCCCTGTGGGTGGCCCGGTGAGGTGTGTGGTGTCAGGGATTGAACCTGGTCCCTGTGCTTGCCTAAACAGGTGCTTAGTCTGCTGAGCTATCTTGCCGGCCCTTTAATTTTGTATTTTTGAGGCAGGGTCTCACTATGTAGCTCAGGCTGGGCTTGAACTCACTTTGGAGCCCAGGCTGGCTTTGAACTCCCAGTAATCCTCCTGCTCAACCTCCCAAATGCTGGGAATTAAAGGTGTGCTACACCACACCCTACAACAATGCCTTTTTTACTGGAATAAATTTAAGAAAAATGATATATTCACTGCATTTTGTATCACATTTCATAGGCTATAAGCTTTTTTCTTTCTCCTTTTTTATTTTTTAGTACTGGGGATTGATCTCAGGACCTGGCACTTGCTGGGCAGGCACTTATGCCACTGAGCTATCTCCCTGGCCCAGCTCTTTCCCTTAATTAATCATTTTAAATCATGGTAAGATAATATTCTGCAGTTACCTCTTTTATCACTTGTCAGTGTGCATTTCAGCGGCCTTAAGATATTCACCCTGCTCTGCCACCATTACCACTGGCTGCCTCCGGAAAGCTTTACCTTACAAAGTCTCGTCCTCCCTAACCCCAGCCCTTGGAGCTTCACTCTAGGTTCATGTTTTGTCTTCTATTTTGGGGTCTTGGTCTTTGCGGTGGTGCTAGCAACTGAGCCCAGGGTCGACTGGACCGACTGTCGACTGGGCCCAGGGTTGACTGAGCCAATGGTGGAGCTGAGAACCCACAGGCACTGGCCCTCGGAGCTATACCTGTCCCTTCGCCCTCCGCTTCCTGTTCTACGAATCTCATGTCTTTCAGGGGCTTGTGGCATGGGAATCACAGTGGAAGCCCAGAACTTCAAGGTTTAGCCATGGTGTGGGACCCTCAGCTTTGTCCCCCTTTAATCACTTATCTGGTTGATAAACGTGGAATTAAGACACAAGTGTGCTTCTTCCTCTTAGGCTACTCCTTTCTGATACGCAGAGAGATCTGCGAAGGTAGACAGGATCTGCTGTCAGAAAAAGTGCTGGCAACCCCGGAGGCACCAAACCCAGGGACCCCCCCACACACACATACACATTGGGCCCTAGACCTCCTTCCACAAATATGGGGCCACCAGTTCCCTCCGCCAAGGGGAAGCCTCGTGCACCCTCAGCATCCTCAAGCCTGGTTCCCTGCGTGGTTCTTGGTTTAATGGCAGTGCCATCCCTGCTGCAAGCAAGGAGCCTTCCTCAGAAAAAAACCTCACCCTCGGTGGAGGCCGAATAGCCTGAAGGATCTAGTTCAGTAGACACAGGATTCTTTTCTGAGACACTTTCCAAATGAAGCACACACTTTGGGATTAATTAAACTCTTTTCTAGCTGCCTGCCAGTGTAACCTTTCTTTTATGCTTCTTAGGGGGGTATACGAGTAAAAAGTCAAATCTATTATGTTCATGACTCAGAGGGAAAGATCTGGGATGAAATTACCTTACGCGCTGTTTTTGTTTTTTTCCCCCTTTTTCTTTTTCTAAGTTGTGATCACTAAAGAGCTGCCGGAGCTTGTGTCACAAGCAAGGGGTTCAGGCCAGAAGAGGAGAGGCTTGGGATTAAAGCAGAGAATTCAAAGGGAGGTGACACAGATGACAGCGTGGGTCCTCGGTCTCCTGGCCCCCTGTCAGGTTGGGGACACAAAGGAGTAGGCGAAAGTTGAGCACGGACTGTCCCCGCCCTCGTGCGTGTGCTAGTTCAAGTCTCGCTGTGTTTTTGAGTGCATGACTTTTAATTAATTTTACAGCTAAGTCTTTTCGCCTGGACAATGTCACTCTCCTAACTCAGCTGACTGGGGAAAAATCTGCATCAGTCATTAGCCTTGCTTAAGTGCAGACAGGGTTATCTGGCCCCAGCAGGAGATGTGACAAGATTTCAGTGCGGGGACATCTTCCTGGAAGAGCTGATCCAGAGCTCCTGAGCCCCTGACAACCTTTCTTCACATCCTTCTGCTTGATTTCAGGCTTGGGGATAGTTGGAAGAATATTTACCTAAGAGTTTTCTTTTTCTTTTTTCCTGACACTGGAGATTGAACCCAAGATTTCGCAGCCCCTTTTATTTTTATTTTGACACAGGGTCTCCCTAAGACACTAAGTTGCCCCTGTTGGGCTCAAACTTCGATCCTCCTGCCTCAGCCTCCTGAGGGCTGGGGTTCTAGGCGTGTTGTCACAGTGTCCGGCTCAGTTGAATGGTTTAATGGATATTCCCAACACTGGACAGGCAGCTCTAAATCCTTTAGATAAAGGGCATTTTTGTTCCCCCAGAACGATAACCCTATCTCTGTTTCACTCTCCATTCTTTGCCCTTGCAACTCATGGCAGCTACTAATTTCACCAGTCTTTGTTCTTTGTCTTGCAGATGGTCCATTAGGTGGTTTTGACTTGGATTTCCCTAATTATTAATGATTTTGAGTGTCTTTTCCTGAGCTTTTTGGTCATGTTTATTTTTAATGTATTTGGTACAGGGTCTCACTATGCAGCTCAGACTCATAGTGATCTTCCTGTTTGCAGCCTCCCCAGTGCTGGGATTACAGGCAGGCGCCACCACGCCTGGTCTTTGTCTGTTTTTATTCATTTTTTTATTTTTTTTATTTTATTTTTATTTTATTTTATTTTATTTTTTTTTTGTCTTTTTGAGACAGGGTCTCACTATGCAGTTCAGGCTGGCCTTAAGCTCACTTTGTAGCTCAGGCTGGTCTCAAACTCACAACAATCCTCCTGCCTCAGCCTCCCGAGTGCTGGGATTACAGGCATGCGCCACCATGCCCGGCTATTCATTTTTTTATTCTGTGATGCTGGGGGATGGAAGCCAGGGCCTCAGTTATGCTAAGCAAGCAAGAGCTCTATGGCCAAACTGCCTCCTGGTCTTCATCTATTTTCAAGGTGGATTTCCTGTTTATTGTTGAGCCGTAACAATTCTTATGTATTTCGTGCACTAGACCAGATCAGATAAATAATTTACATGATTTTCTCCCATTCCAGGTTTATCTTCTTCTTTTTTCTTTCCAGTATCGGTGATCCAACCTGGACCTTGCCCTTGCCGGGCAGGTGCTCATGCTGCTGAGCTATGTCCTGTCCTATCTTCTCATCCTGATGACGCTTGGAGTCATCAAAATTTATCATTATTACTAAAGTTCAACTTATTTATTTGGTTTTTTGTTGGTAATGCTTTTCATGTTATAGCTAAGGAACTATTGCCTATCCAAGGTTATGAAAGTTATTCCTGTTTCCTTCTAAGATATTTATTATTTTGTTTTGTGACAGGGTCTCACTATGTAGTTCAAGCTGACCGTGAGCTTACTACGTAGCTCAGGCTGGCCTTAAACTCAGGGCAACCCTCCTGCCTCAGCCTCACCAGTGCTGGGATTATAGCTGCCCACGGTTATGCTGTTTAAGATTTTTATTTTTAGTCTTTTAGATTTAACTCTTTCATAAGGATTGCTTTGCATCTGTGGAGCACTTTGGGGTATTGCCATGTTCGTGTTGTCAAGCGCCCTAATCTAGGACCATAGATTCCATTATTTAGTTTTTCTTGAGTTTCATTCAGTAGAGGTTAGTGTCCATACTTTTTAGTTTTGACTTTCTGATGCAGTTATAAATGGAATTGCTCCCCGGTTCTGCCAAAAAAAAAAAAAGGAATTGCTTTCTAAATTTTGTGTTCCTATTATTGTTCATTGCTAGTATGCAGAAAGTACAATTGATTCTTGCATATTGTTTCCCTATCTCACAGCCTTGCTTGAAATTATTGTGTTGCTGTGTGTGTTTTTGCTTGTGCGTATTTTCGGTGACTTTCTAGTATGATATGATATTATGCCATCTGTGAAAAGAGATAGTTTCACAATTTAGATGCTTTTTTTCTTGCCTGATTTCCTTGGGTTGGAGTCTTTGGCACAGTGTCCAATGGGGTTGGTGGCAGAAAATATCTTTGAGTTACTCTTTTTTTTTTTTTTTAAATTCCTTTATTTATTACAGTGTCTCGCTATACATCATGGATTCTTTTTTCGCGGGGGTGGGGGGTGAGCTCAGCCGGCCCTGCGGGGAGGGGCTGGCATGGCATCCCTTTTTTTCTTGCCATACAGGGGAATCCAACTCTGGACCGCGGGCTTGGAAGGCAGGTGCGTATGCTTTGGAGCAATCCCCTCCTGTGGGGCTTGATACATTGTGGCAACCTGAGAAGCTAGGAAGTTTCGACAGGGAGCCCAGAGCCAGGGTTCTTAGTCTGTAAACCTCCTACCCTGTGCAGGGGGAGGGCGCGGACACCGTGTGAGTCCTGCACCCCCAGCCCAGGGAGCTTGTTTATAGTATAAGGAGGGAGAGAGGCTGGCTAGGAGCGCAGCTGCTGCCCTGCCCTTCGCTCCTCGCTGCTTCCTGCTGCTGGGGACTGCTGCCCTCTGCCACGGGCCGCTCTGCCTGGGATCCAGCCGAGTGTGGACTGAAACCTCCACAAACTGTGAGCCAATAAGCCTTTCCTGCCTTCGTTTAGGGTGCTGGATATTCTGTCCCAGCAACCAGTAAAAAGTAATCTGGCTCCTTGAGTTATTCTTGATTTCAGAAGGAGAAAGTTCAGTCTGCCATCATCAAGGGCGATATTAACTGGGCCTTTCATAAACGGCGTTCCCTGCCAGGCCTGTTCTGGAGAGCACTGCTAATGCCAAAGGGTAAAGGGCTTTGTCAAATGCTTTGCCTGCACCTACTGAGATACTGACTGCAATACTCAATTAATATGGTGTGTTATGTTGATTGATTTTCATATGTTAAGCCATCACTGCATCCTGAGATAAATCCTATTTGGCCATATAACCCTTTTTATGTGATTCAATTGCTAGTGTTGCTAATATTCGCTGGGACTGCTGGATTTGATTTGCTAGTATTCTTGTGATTTTCTTGTGATACCTATGCTTGTTTTTGGTGTTAGGAGTGAATTAGGAAATATTCTATCCTATATATAATATATATAATTTTTTTTTTTTTTAAGGGAAAGGTCTACAGGGTGTTCAGGGTCTCACTACTAGATCATAGTGATCCACCTGTTTACAGCCTCCCAACAGCTGGGATTCCAGGTGCGCCACCATGCCCAGTCTTAGTTGCTGTCCCAGCGTGCCCCCAGGTGCTGGGCCAGCATGGTTGGTCTGGGGATGGAATCCCTGGCCCCTGCACCTGCTTGCAGGTGCTTTAATCTGCTGAGCTATTTGGCCAGCCCCTCTTACTTTCGTTTTGAAAGAGTCTGTGAAAGATTAGTGTTCATTTTTCTTTGAACATTTGGTAGAATCTTTTGACTTGTGGACCTGGGCTTTTTTTTTTTTTTTAATTAAAATTTTTTTTTTTTTATCTTTGCCTTTTCTCTGTTTCTGTCTTGTCTTTTGAGGCAAAATCTCTCAGGAGTTCAGGCTGGCTTTGAATTCATTATGCAGCACGGGCTGACTTCAAGCTTGAAGGAACTCTCCTGCCTCAGCCTTCCAAGTGCTTCCAAGTGCTTCTTTACTGAGATTATACCTGTGTACCACCAGCCCTGGCATGGTAGCAGTAATTTTTTTTTTTTTTTTTGGTAACTAATTCAGTCCTTTTAGTTGTTAGAAGTATTCAGACTTTTTGTTTGAGTTGCTTTTAAGTTTCTCCTTTTTTCTTAATATCTGATATTTATGTTGTCATTTTAAATTCTTCTACAGTCACTTTTGTAACGTTAAATAATGGGACTGTGTTTTGATCGTTCGTGTATCAACTGCCCATAGGTTCACTTGATTCTCTGCGTTGCCAGCGAGGATATTTTTACCCCATCCTTTATTTCCTTCTTTCTGATCACAACACCAAGGGTTGGGAACCTTTACATTCTGTCCTACAGCACAGCCAAGACTTGCAACTGTCTAGATTTTAAATATAAAAGTTAAAAGCCAATAAATGGCTTTCTATGATAACGCTAGCCTTGGGAGTGCTGGATACCTTGTCCAATACTGAGCTCTCTCATTTTTCCAAATCTAAAAGAAAACAAATGGTTGCATTAAACCTGTTGCTTCAAATTATGTCACAATGTGGACCCTTATTTCTTATATACTTTTTTTTCTTTTCTTTTTTTTTTTTTTTTTTTACCGAGGGAAGGAGCTGATACCCAGCTCATCTTTATTGGGAAGAGACTTGATGGCGCGTTCTGAGGTAGTCTGTGGCGGTCAGTGGGCCAGCTGCTGGGCCCCGGCTGGTAGCAGGTTCCACAGCTTGGGCACCGCTGAGCCTCGCCCGTGTGCAGCCAAAGCCAGACGACAGCGCTGCTGCCCTCTTCACAGACACAGCCCACTGTTGGCTTGTTGGTGATGGACAAGAATAAATTAGGGTCTTCCTTGGTGCCTGAAGCCCCTGTGGGGCTAGCACAGTGCATGGGTCCAGTCCCCGCTGGGCCACCAGCATGATCTCTCTCTCCAGGTCAGTTGCTGCTCCTTATCAGTAGGGATACACCTCCAGAAGCCCTAGAGGGGGTGGCAACAAGCCACTAGGGCCCGGGCCCTCGGGGCCTGCTCGATCAGTGCTCCAGCTCTAGCTCCTCAAAGCCATCACACCCACGACAACTGGCGCCACTTCTGGCTCTGGAGGAAGCTCTTATGTACTATTTTTTTTTGTCTCTTGTGTATCTCTGTGTGTCTGTCTCTCTTTCTTTCTTTCAACAGGGTCTTGCTATGTTGTCCAGACTGGTCCTGAACTCACTATGTAGGTCAGGCTGGCCTCAAACTTGGTGATCCTCTTGCCTCAGCCTCCTGAGTTGGAGTGCTGGGATTACCCACGAGCACCCCTCCCTACTGCCAGATTTTTGATGTTTTTCTATGGAGTCTAATTGCCTGCCTGCCTGCCTGTGTTCCTTCCTCCTTCCTTTTTTGTTAAGAATGAATTACCTTAGTTTTATCCTCACGTCTTCTTCAAGCTCTTCATAGTTCTACCGATTCTGTCGAATCTCCCCTTTCACAAGGGATCTTCCCCACCAAACTGCTTTCCTCTGCAAGCTGGATGGTTGTGCACTGCCTTCCTGCAGCTCTTGGAAGCGTCCTCCCTGTGCTGCCTCTAACCCTGCACCTTGCTCCTGTCGCTGCTAAGTCATCTCAGTTCCCTGAGCTCCCTTGTTGTAGTTACTTTCTAGACACTGAGACATAAAATGCAACTTGCAGAATATAAAGAGGACAGGCTTATTTTGGCTCCCAGTGTGTAAGGGTTTCAATCCATGGTTGGCTGGCTCCAGGGCAGGCTGGCACGGCCCCTGTCGGAGGAGAAACAGTCCCTGGAATGGCAGCAAGAAGGGGAGAGAGAGAGAGACAGAGACAGAGACAGAGACAGACAGAAAGACAGAGACAGAGAGAGAGAGACAGACAGACAAGGAGAGATCCAGGGAGAAGGAGGGGAAAATTGCCTCCAGGCCACGCCCCCAGTGACCTACCTCCTCCCAATATCACATTTAATTATAAAATCCATAGACTAATGCACTGATGATGTGATGCCCCCAGGACTCAGGCACCCCCAAATGCCGCACCTATGAACACGTGAGGCTTTGGATTTCATCTAGATAGGAGCTGGAACACCCTTCTTTCCTACCATTGTTCCTTCTCTTCTCCCTCTTCCATTTGTTTCTCCTCCTCTTCCCTCTTCTCTTTTTCCTTTTTCTCTTGTTTTTCTTCTCCTTTCCCCGCCCCCTGCTTTGTTCACTTCCTCTTCCTTTCCTCCTTCTCAGGGTCTCACTAAGTTGTCCAGGCTGACCTGAAACTTGGCATTCTCTTGCCTTGGCTTCCCCGGAGTGCTGGGTGTTACAGGCACCTGTCCTCACACCTGGCTGTAGTTTTTTTCTATCCAGATCATTTACTCTTCTGTATTTTTTCTTCCTGTCGTTCTAGAGGTTGACCTTATGTCTGTTTCACCATCTCTTAAAGGAACATCCTAGATCTTTCCAGAATTTTATTTATTTATTTATTGGTGGAACCGGGGATTGAACTCAGGCCCTTGCGCTTGCCAGGGAAGAACTTACCCCACTGAGGCATCTCCCGGGCCCCTCAGTAGAATTTAGAAGACAATGAACTTGTACTGAAAATGTGTCTCAGGGGGCCAGGGAGATGGCTCAGTGGAATAAGTGCTTCCCTGGCAAGCACAAGGGCCTGAGTTCAATCCCCGGTTCTGAAAAAAAAAAAAAAAAATGTGTCTCAAAATTCCAGAAAATAGATGTGATGTAGAATCAAGGCATCAATTTCATTGTTAATTTCTTGTGACTTTCCTTTGGTCTTGACTAATTATCCATCTTGTGGGCTAGATTCAGTTTTGACTTTAACATCATTGTATGGGGTTCAAGGAGGAAGAGAGGTCAAAACTGCTATATAATTAAGTTCTAGTTTTTTTTTCTCTTACCTAAAATGGAAATGTAAAAATTTACTTCTTTAATATTGAAATTAATCCAAATATTGATAAGTCTATCAGAGAGTATTTAAGGGAGATAATTTAATACATAATTCCTGGTGAGCTCTCATTAACCCTAAAACTCTCTATGCAAGTGGGCAAAATTTGTATTTGAATCAGGGGTGTCTCTTTGGAAATATTTTGGCTTCATTCAACACATTAAAAAGAAGAGAGAAAGAGAAAAACAAATTGGCTGTGCAAATCTGCTTTGCAAGAGGGAAGCATTTATTGTAAGCGGTAAATCAGAAATCAAGCTCACACACCCACAAGTCCTCAGGGCAGCGGGGTTCATGTTTAGGAGCTGACAGAATCCATGAGGCCTACTTCATGTTATGAAGCAAATTGTTCCTGTTTTAAACTCTGCATTAAAATTTCAAAAAAGATAGAAATTAGGGTAAATTGAGGGATACATCAAACACAAATTAAGACGGCTGGCTGTGGTAGCCTGTGCAGCTGGTCTCAGCTACTGCAGAGGTTGAGGTGGAAGGATCAAGGTTCAAGGTCAACCTGGGAAATTTAGCAAGCCTGTCACAAAATAGAATTTTGCATTTATTTATCCATTTGTTTTTTGAGACAAGGTCTCACTATGTATTCCAGGCTGGCATTGAATTCACTATGTAGCCTGGGCTGGCCTCGAACTCTTGATGATCCGTCCGCCTCAGTTTCCTGAGTACTGATATTACAGGTGTGTGTCACCACCCACAGCTTCCAAATAAAATTGTGAAGAAGGTCCAGAGTGTAATGAACACTCACCTACCCTCTTTGAGGCCCTTGGGCTCTGCCCTAAGGCAGTGAAAAATAAAAGTTACGCATCATGGGCAGTTCGGCATCCTGTGTGTTTTATGGTTTCCAAGAACTAATTTTTGCATTCATCAGCATAAGCTTTTGGAAAAACATGTAAATAAGCTCCAGGAAAAATTAACAGCTCATAAAATGCTTTACTTGCCTGTCATTCTCTCTGGTGGTAAATAAGGGAAAAAAATCCGTAATCTTTTCCCACCTTCTGGCTGAACCAGTTAACATTTCTAGAGGGCGGGGGAGATGGCTCAGTGGTATAAGTGCTTCCCTGGCAAGCGCAACGGCCTGAGTTCAATCCCCAGTTCCGCCAAGAAAAAAAAAAAAAATTTCTAGGCAAGGGGCTGGCACACATTTGTGAAGCAGAGTCAAGTGTAGGACAGATGCCACACACGCATAGTGCCTGTCGCTTAGAACTTGCGATTGGTGTGTCAGAGGGTCCCCGCTTCATCTTCAGGGCAATAAAAACAGTAAATACATAAAGGTGCACTTTGCCCTTGTGCCGTTTCCATTTTTATGATATTTGACAAGTTCACACTCCTGTTTCTACCCTCGCATTGTCCCAGGCTCGAGTATTCAATATTTACTTATTTATTAATTTTTGTATATTTAATATTTAACAATCTGTATCCTATAAATAATGGATAAACCTGTCTTCACAACTGCACATCAGGAGTTCTCTCACCTTCTTAACTTTTTATGTTACTGTTAATTTTCCCTATGGTGGCTAAGAGTCTGGGGAGGGGCTTGGGACATTCTGGAGAGAAAGGAGCTGTAATAATCCAGTTGGAGTGGAGCACCAGCGAGTCTTGGACGACCCCACAACCAACCGGAGGTCACAGACTCCTGTGGAGCTGGAACCATCCCTGCCTTCCTTCCCCGCTGGGTGAGGTCACCAGAAGTCTCCGCCTGCCTCCCAGGTGCTGGGCTGAAGCTCTGCTACACTCAGAGAAGAGCCTGAGGGACAGATGTCGGTCAAGGGACCCTGCCAAAGTCACACTGCTAATTCTTGGCAGAGTAGGTAAGATTCAATTTAATTGAATAAATGATTGGAAAACATTAAGAAGTGGAGCCTTGGCTGTCAGAATGTTGGGGACAGCTGGGCATGCTGGCACATGATGGTGCTACCAGGGACGTTGAGGCAGGAGGATCAAGAGACTTGTGTACAGCCTGGACTACTTACTTAGCGAAATGTTTCCCCTCCATCCTTATTATCTAAAAGATAAATAAATAAATAAAATTTAGATTGTATGAACTTCTTTCTTGCTGAAAATTCTTACCAATGGACTTCTATATCATTTATAATAAAGTCCAAACTCCTTAATAGGATTAAGAAGTAAACTTCTTGGGGCCGGTGAGATGGCTCAGTGGGCTAGAGTGAGTGCCTCAGCAAGCTTAGGCCAAGCGGGGGGACAGCGGTTGGCTGGGTCCCTGGCACCACATGCCGCTTCAGCCCTGTCCCAGGGTGGACGGAGCCTGCAAGGTCTGCGTGTGGAGGCGCAGGCTGGCAGATCACAAGTCGGAGCTGCATAGCGAGACCCTGCAACAGCCAAATACACAGAAAGAAAAAGAAGAAGAAGCACTCCACTTACTTCTGAATCTGGTGACCTCAGCTTCTCAGACCCGGGATCCAGCCTTCGCAGGACCAAGGTCCAGCTTATCCTGTGCCCTTGCCAAGTATTCCCATGACTGCCATCGTGGGACCTGTGAGGCTTCACCCTTTCCCCTTTCCCTCTTTCTATCCCACAGGAAGCCATCCTGTTTATTATTCTTTTGCGGTCTTCTCCACTAGAAGGACCTGCCTGTCCTTCCTCACCATAGGTCTGAAGTCAAGAATAGCATTTGAAGCCAGATGCTGTGGCACATGCCTGTAATCCCAGCACTTGGGAGGCTGAAGCAGGAGGATTGCCACTGGTTTGAAGCCAGCCTGTGCTACGTAGTGAGACCCTGCCTCAAAAAGTCAAACAAAATAATAAGGTAAAATGAAAAGGAACTGAATGGCTAGGCAGAGAGACCTTCTGCAGTACACAGGGGAAAGGGGAGAACACGATGGCCATGTCTTCTGTTCTTGCATTTTCAGAGCACCGTTGACAGGCATTGTATGATTTTCGAGACAATTCATGCGATGCTGCAGCAGCTATGATTTTTTTTTCCATGAGGAAACCAGAGCTCACAAGCCAAAAAGCCTTGCCCAATTTTACCATATCACCCCGGGAGGAGTGGAACCCAGGCCTGGCCATCGACCCGGCGGTGCCTTTTGTAGGAGGCTCCGAAATTGCAGAGTCAAGCTGGAAACCACAGCGGAGGTGGTGGAGGAGATTCTGCTGATCCCATGGTACCGGTAGCCAAACAGGAGTTTGGAAACGAGCTCCCTCGCCTCCCCTCCCCGGTTTCCTTTTCCCTCTTGTGCAATTTAACTGCTGACAATGCGATGGTTTGGAGAATTAGGCTCCATAGTGGCTTCAGCCTGTTGTCGGGAACAAGGCAGGAGGATCCCAGATCTTGTTAAAGAACTCTCTGTAGCGTTTAATTGTGTCTGTGGGGAGGCCTGGCTGGGAGAGGTGAGCCCGGGTCCGGGTGTGCACGGAGCGGAGCGCTCACACCCAGGCTGGTCAGCTGGCTCTGGGGCTGGGCTGCCCTCCCCCAGTCCAGCTCTGGGCTTAGGTGCTCCCAAAGCCCGCTGTGGGGTGTACGGTATGTGGATAAACCGAGCCACTGGGAGCCCCCAGGCCACCCATCTACTTTATTTTCTTTTAGTGTTTGACTTTTTGAGGCAGAGTTTCTCTGTGCAGTGCACCTCACAAGGATCCTCCTGCCCCAGCCTCTTGAGCGCTAGGGCTACAGGCATGCACCACCAGGGCCAATCGCTAGGAATAGGCAGGGGCGCTTTGCTCCCCGTCCTGTGCCAGGAGCTGACTCTGTTTACCCAATGACTAAAACGCTGGGATGAAGTCACTGTCTTCCTCTTGCCAGGACTGTCACTAGACAGGTTTTTTTTGCGAAAGTGGGGAGGGAAGCACTTATTCTACTGGGCATCTCCCCAGTCCCTACCAGGCAGTTCTGGTACTAAGGCTGTCAGCTTCTCTTTCCAACCCAGGGTTTGGTTTCCACCCTTGGCCGGTGGGGACAGCCCGGAGACCTGTCCCCTGCAGACCAGTGGGTAAACGTGCTATACTAAGTCATGTCGGCTGGGCACTCACTGCCCACGTGAAATTCCGAGCCACGGCTGGTTTGCTTCAGATCGTGAGATGGAGCAACACGTGGCAAGACAGACACCTGGGCCACCACACTGGGGACTGTGAGGAGGGATCCTGTGTGCTATGTGACACATTTGTATGCAGCAGCGCTCATTAATGGACGTCTGGGTGGCTGCAAGATCCAAACTTTTACTACACAGAAGGAAAAGGCCTCCGTTTTACGCGTAGGGAAAGGCCAGGCGCTTCTTGCAGGGTTTCCTGGTTTTCCTATTTAGAAAGAAACCTCCGTGATCGTCAAACGACGCCACGCCAAAATAACAGTTGGTTTGTCGCAGTCACACAAACACGGAAAGAGCCAGCCTCAGATCTGAAGGGTTTAAAAAACAACAACGCTTGGCAACTGGGCCACTGCTTCCCTCTGCGCGAACTGCCGGAGCCGAGGAGGGTCCCGGTGTCGCTGGGGACTCGCAGGCCGGGTGCGCGCGCTAGGTGGAAAGGGTCAACTTGTACATCAGTGAAGCCCCCCAGGTGCCGAGAAGGAAAGGCGCGAACCGCCGCACTCTCCAACTTCTGGCAGCGCGAGGGAGGGCGACAAGCTGCCAGGCCCCTCTCCTGGGGCCGCAGCAGGGACCCCAGTGTCCAGGTGTGCTGGGGCAACGAGTCACAGACCCTGCTTTGCGGGCCAGCGACGTGCCAGAAAGGATGTGCCTGACCCTACTTTGCTCATTTTTAAATTAATTAATTAATTACAGGGTCTCACTACGCAGCTCAACCTTATAGTGATTCTCCTGTCTCAGCCTCCCCAGGGCCGGATTACAGGCGTGTGCCAACTCGCACTATTTGGGGGTGGCACTGCCCACCCAGGATTCCAGGGCTGGCATGGTATGCGGTACCAGGGATCGAACTCGAGACCTTGTGCTTGTCAGGCAGGCGCATAGACCGCAGAGCTATCTTCCCAGCCCCCTACTTTGTTCTTTATGTTCAAGCCCTGCCTCCCTACCCTGTGCCAGGAATTGACTCAGTTTACCTCCAGAGGAGACAGAGAGAAGCTACATCCCCTGCCCAAAATAATTAAATGCCATTTGTAGGGAAGCTCATATAATGTGAGATTTGATTTTTTTTTTTTATCCTGAACAGTAGTAGAAATAATTTTGAGATGCTAAGGAGAGTTTTAAACTTTTAATTTTATTGTTACTCCATTTTATTATGTACTATTTAAAATATTTGTCATTGAGCAATATGCTTTCTTATCTTTTCTTCAGAATGTTATTTGTGCTCAGACAATGCTGACTGAATAACAATAATTTAAAAAGACAGGATTGCTGCTTTTAAAAACAGTACGTTTTTAGCCAGGTATAGTGGCATGGGGCTGAAATCCCAGCACTTTAGAAGGCTGAGGCAGGAGGATCTTCCTGAGTGCAAGACCATGGGGTACATAATGAGTTCAAGACCAGGCTGAACTACCTAGTGAGTCCTTGTGTCAGAATTTTTTTTTTAAAGTTTAAAAAAATGGGTAGCACATACGTGTTTAAAGTGATACCAACTTCTGACACGTCTGATTTCAGGTATTGATGGAACTGACCACACTAAGAAGCCACAGCAGAAAACCCTGAGGTCGGCCAATCCCTTGGCACCACAGTCTGTGATGGGCTCTGATGATCAGGGTGACAGGGCTGTGTTTTGGTGCTTTCTGGTTCCCTCACAGAAGCTGCTGGCTAACAGCTTATGAACAGGGCGCCAGGTTCCATTTTGATCCAGGGACAGCAGGACGAATAGAAAGCACAGTTTTTTGAAACATGGTCTCTTGCTGCAGTTCAGGCCGGGTTTGATCTCACTGCATAGCCCAGGCTGGCCTCCAATTCACGGCAGTCCTCCTCCCGGGCTCCTCCTTTGTAACCTGTCTCCCACTTCTCCCCCACCTGAAACTGTGTCGTCTCTAGGTCTTGGTCAGGTTCAGGATGCCAGAGTGGTTATCTGTCGTGCCAGCTGAAGTCCTTCCGAGCCAGTGAAGCCCCTTTCTGCCCAGCAACTCTTCCACATTCTTCTTCGCTCATGTGGCCACAGGAGTTCAACCCCTTCTCTTCCTCTGACTCCTCCAAGGAAGTGCTTGCCCCAGGGCCTTTGCACACATTGTCCATAAGCAGCTTTTTCCTCAGGTGCTTTCTTTCTTTCCTTCTTCTGTTTTTTTGGCGGAACCAGGGATTGAACTCAGGCCCTTGCACTCAAGCAAGGGATTGAACTCAAGCACTTACTCTACTGAGACATCTCCCCGGCCCTTTTCTTTCTTAAATGTATTTGGTACAAGGTCTCACTATGCAGCTCAGGTACTTTTAGCCTCCCTGGGCTGCAATTACAGGTGTGCATCACCATGCCAGGGCTGGTCTTGGTGGCCAGCTCAGTGTGCCCAGGGGCAGGCCAGCATGGCATGTGGTGTTGGGGATCGAACCCTGGTCCCTACACTTGACTAAGCAGGCACTTAGTCGGCTGAGGTATCTTGCCGGCCCTTTCTCAGGTGTTCTGATCTTTGCTCAAATACTTCAATGGTTGCCTTTTCCCACTGCTTGCCGTGAAACTGTTTTTGAAAGCAGAAATCCTGCCCCTCACTCTTGATCTCCTATTCCTTTTTCCTGCCTTTTAAAAAAAAAAAAATTATGTATTTGGTGCAGGGTCTCAGAATGCAGTTGGGACTTGTAGTGATCTGCCTGTTTTCAGCATCCCCAGAGCTGGGATCACAGGCATGCACTCCCGTGCCTGGTTGCGGGGCTGGCATAGCACATGGTACTGGGGATCAGATCCAGGTCCTTGTGCTTGCCAGGTAGGCGCTTAGACCGCTGAGCTATCTCCCCAGCCCTCTCTGCCTTGTTTTTATGGTTCTATTTCCCATGACAGTTACTGCTAATTGTGTGCTTTTTTCCTACTACCAGGAGTCAAACTCAGGACCTTGCACTTCCCAGGCTGGCGCTGTGTCACCGGCCCATGCATCTTAAAATGTTATTATCTGCTGCTCGGGGCACGTGGAAGCCCCCTGGGGCGGGGACTGTCTGGGCCTGGCCCAGGGCTGGCATGAGGACAGTGCCTGGGAGGCCCTCCTCGTGCTTGGTTTGGCATCAGCACTGGTACCACCTCTGTTTCCCTCAGGAGGTATAGGCGAGCCTTAGGGCTGGGCAACTTTAGGAAGCCCGGCTCATCCTGTGCTCCCTGCCTTCCTGTGCCACCAACGTACAGGTGTGTCAGCCATGTCTCTGCTTCAGGAACTAATGGCTTTCACTTTTCTTTTTGAGACATGGTCTCACTATGCAGTTCAGACTGGGCATCAGCTCACTATGGAGCCAGGATGGCCTTGAACTTGCGGCAGTCCTCTGCAGCTAAGCTTTTATGAGATTAAATCTTTTGTTTGTTTGTTTTGCAGTTCTAGGAGCTGAACTGGGACACTGCATGCTAGACAAACACTCTACCATTGAGCCATGTCCCCAGGCCAATTAAAAAATTAAGTGTTATAGCCGGGCGTGGTGGCGCAGGCCTGTAATCCCAGCACTCGGGAGGCTGAGGCAGGAGGATTGTTGTGAGTTCGAGACCAGCCTAAGCTACAAAATGAGTTTAAGGCCAGCCTGAACTGCATAGTGAGACCCTGTCTCAAAAAGACAAAAAGAAAAGAAACAAACAAAAAAAAAACCTTAAGTGTTATTTATGGAGAGACTCTCACAGGTTGTGCCATCAGATTTTTTTTTTTTTAATTTCCCAAACATGGGTGGAAATGATTCTCAGAAGTTAAGGAGAGAGGGCAATTTTTTTTTTTTTTTGAGACAAATCTCGATATGTAGCCCAGGCTAGCCTGGAACCGATTTTCCTGCCTGGGCTTCTCCAGTACTGGGATTACAAGTGTGTGCTACCTTGTTCAGCTGAGAGGGGATTTAAACTTTTACTGTATTATTACTCAATCACTATGTACTATTACTTAAAATATGTACCATTGACTAATATCTTCTTTTTCTTCTCAGAAATTTAAATGTCCTCAGTAGATAACTTCATTTCAATAATGATTATTAGCATTGTTGCCTTAAAAATACATTTTTAGGCTGATCAAATAGCTCAGTGGATTAAAGTGCCTACAAGTAGGCGCAGGGGCCAGGGATTCGATCCCCAGGGTTTGCTGAGACAGTGATTGAGACTGGGTGTGGTGGTGTGTGCCTATAATCCCAGCTCTCGGGAGGCTGTGAACAGAGGATCACTACGACGAGTCTGATCTACTAGTGACACCCTGAACACCCTGTAGACCCGTCCCCCCAAAAAAAAAGAAATTAAAAATGGGTGTTGGGCAGTGAGATAGCTCAGTGGACTAAAAGCCTGCTTAGGCAAGTGCAGGGACCAGGGTTTGATTCTGGCAGCATGCCAAGACGGGGCATGGTGGCACAGGTCTGTAATCCTGGGGAGGCTGAAAACAGGAGGATCACTAGGAGTCTGAGCTGCATAGTGAGACCTTGTATCAAATCCATAATAAATAAATAAATAAATAGGTAGTGCATTCATGTTTTAAAAATCTAATCTGGTAGTGTGGGAGTGTCTGCAGTGTCACTGTCCTATCTCTGTCTCTAGGTTCCTCCGGGTCTTTTTATTTTTATTTTTTTTAACTTTGAGACAGGGTTTCACTGAGTTACTAAATTGCCCAGGCTGGGCTTGAACTTGTAATCCCTCTGCCTCAGCTTCCTAGAATGCCGGAATTATAGGTGTGTGTCCCCACACTTGGATGTTTTTTTTTTTTTTTTTTGACCCCACCCTTGCTCTGCATCTGTATTTTTTCACGTTCTTCTGTGTCTTGGCAGCTCTGGTCAGCCCATGGGTGTGCAGACATGTCCACCTTCATGCGCATACCCGGGTCCCTCGGGCTTTTCCACTGAGGGGCTGGGAGGACAGAGCACCTAAGCTGTGGTGAGAGTGGCGTCATGTCTGTGAGATCTGTTTCATTCACGTGTCGCGCCAACGCCCAATCTGCTTCCTAATGTACTTCTGCAGATTTTAGTGCAAAATCATATTTTGAAAACAGATGCTTTAAGCAGATGCACCTGGTGTATACCGAGACTCCCCCCTCTGCAGACTTGTGTGTCCCAGTTTAAGGAGGGCAGCTGTATGCCTGTGATCCCAGCACTCGAGAGGCTAAGGCAAGGGGACTGCAGCCCTTTGAGGCCAGCCTGAACTACAGCAGGACTGTCTAATGAGAGCAAAAGAAAACCCAAACCAAAAAGTGGACTTGGAGACTGCATTGTGAGTCACCCAGGGGTGTTGGGAGAAGGCAGGACAAGATTCTGGGCCCCTCTCGAGGATAGAGGCGCTGGCACTCTTCCACATCAAGGGCCACTTGTGGTGCGGATTGTGAGGGTGGGGTGCGAGTGGCACCGGTCCCTGTGCTCTGCGCTCTGTCCCAGTGACTTGTCCCCTGCTTCTGAGTGTACGGGCCAGAAGTGCCCCAGCCGCCTGCCCAAACCACAAAGGTAGAAACCCTATCTAGGGGATGAACTGCAGCAACATTTATGTGCAGGGGTCACTTGTGCGTCACCTTCTGCCAGTGCGAAAGTCCTGGAAACTGTAGTGTTCACTGACAAGGCTGGGAATGGCGCCTTTGGGGGGCAGCAGAGGAACTCAGAGCATTTTTTTTTTTTTAATTTTGAGACAGCACCTAGCCAAGTCACTAAGTTGCTCAGGCTGGGCTCAACCTTACCATCCTGCTGCCTCAGCCTTTCAGGGTAAAGGATTACATGTGTGTCCTATTGTTGTTTTGTTTTAAAAAGCACAAAAATACCAAATCGTAGTATAACCAAAATAGTCTATCTTGCCACAGGCTGAATGAATTATGTCCCCCAGGAATTCATATGGGGGTGCCCCTGAGTCTGGTATCTCTGAATGTGGTTGTACATGGACAAAAGGCTTTGAAAGGTGATTTATATGGTTGAAACAAGACAATGAGGGTCACCCTGATCTTCCTGGTGCTACTCTCTTAGGAGGAGGAGGAAGAGAGGTCAGGCATGCACACTCAGAGGGAAGACCACGCCAGGACAGAGAAAGCCATCCCCTGCCAGCCAGGGAGAGTACTCTGGGTAGAAATCAGATATGCTGATACCTTGCTCATGGGCTTCCAGGCTTCTGGGCTGCAGAAAATAAATTTCTGGTACAGAAACTGCTCTCTGATATTTTGTTATGGCAGCTGAAGCAAACAGATACGGTCCCCATCCAACACCCAGCTCTAATTTTCTTCTAAGCCAATTTTGTGACCTGAAAATCATCTAGTTCCTCAGGACACGGCTGTGCTGGGCATCCCTGTGTTGTCCATGCATCCATCCAGTCGTAGTTCTATCCATCTATCATCCCTTCCTCCCTCCCTCCCTCCCTCCCTCCCTCCCTCCATCCATCCACCCCCCCACTCTATTCTTGCACACCATAGAATGCCAGTCTGATCTAGGCACAAGCACACAGTGTGACTAAGTCTCTACCCTCCCTGAGCTATTGTCTAATGTCCCACCTCCCAAAAGATGGCATCCCTGTGTCCTCCCTGAGCGAGATGATGCAAGCATTTGCCATTCACCAGAACTAAAGGAGATCCGTTAAAAATAAATCAATGGCCTACATCAGGATTTATAGATCGTTCCAAATGTTAATTTTCCTTCCCCTTCTCCCCCTTTCTTTTCTGCTTTCAAGTGTAGCTTCTCACGCAGACTGCCTTCTTTAGCATGAACATCCAGGAAGTCACTGAAGTGGATTACAGCCACGCCACCCCTCATTATGCCCGTGGTCCATGGTCCCGAGCGCCCAGCACAGCCAATTTGGAGCTCACAGCTCTGAGACACTCAGAGCTATTGATTTCCTGCATGACTGTTTGCAGAGAGCACCCGATTCAGAGAGGAACTAGGGCACTCCCAGTTCCGTTAGCATCGTTTCCTCTCTTGGAGGAGAGGACCAGCGGGGAGACTGAGTGATCAGCCTTATTACCTGAGCTGCCACTCTCTCCTGCAGCACCTCGATGCCCCTGGGTGCCAGGAAGAGCTGGGTGCACCCTGTGAGTCCCTGCTGTGACTCCTCTGCCCCTCTTGCCCCCCACGCCGTCTCAGGCAAGCCTGGGTGGCTTGCTGTGGATACCCATCATTAACGTGCCTTTCATGCTCTTTAGTTCCCTCCAGAACTTTAACCATCATCACAAACATGGAAAAGGTGTTCTTCTCGGAGAAACCCATCCATCATCACTGCCCCACCTCCATCTCCAGCGCAGGAATGACTCCAATTGCCAATGGGAAGAGGGAACCAACAGGTATTTTTAAAGAGGCTCTATCCACCAGAGGATCGAAAAGAAAATATCCCCTCCGAGCATTCAGTCACACACATCAAAGGCAACAACAGTTTCAATCTTCATTTGCATCTTACAGGCATTAGATGTGGTCCAGTTACACCAAGCCCCGCTTGAACAGGCAGAAGTGCCAGTACTTTTCAAGCCTTGACGGAGGCACAGAGAAAATGCAGCCAGGCAAATAATATATCACCCTGCCAAGGCATTTTCCATTTTTAAAAGGACAGAACAATTTTACATTATATCTAGAACCTCTCAGTGCCAAATATGCCTTGACGTTTGTTCCAGCGCCTGGACTGGCCCGCCCGACTGTGTTGGCTGTTCTCAGCCTGCGGCTGCACGGTGTGTGCTGGGGACCACATTCAGCTTGGGTCTTGAACTGCTAGATGCACGAAGGTTAAGTGGCTTTTGTTGTTGATTGCAAGCAGCCTGAGCTCAGCTCTGCAGAACTGGCCAATTAAGATGCCACCCTGGTGGAAAGAGCATGGCGCTTCAGGTTACTCGAAGATGCTGTGTGAAGAACGGATGCTGCAGGGCTTGCAGCTGGGCTTCGGTTGTAAGGACAGCTCGGGGCTTTGCAGTCAAGCCCCACCAAGGCCTGAGAGGGTTAGGAGATAAATTAGACAAGGAACTGGGCTCTGGCTCAATGGTGAGCACTCTTGGGAAGACAGATACCACTTCTGGAATGAACTGGCCTGGTGACTTCTGGGGCAGACGGCAAATGCACTTTTTTTTGGATCTGGAGAATCAAGGTTGTATGAAATTCTCCAAACTGTTCCTCCTAACATGGTCCACATAAAATCATCTTGTCAAGAGTGAGGTCTTTTGTTAGAGGGCAAGCTGTGGATTTTATTATTTTTAATCCTCAGCCCTGGCTGGCCTGAAAAAATCTCAGGGTGCTGAAGGATTAATTCCAACCTGCCCTAGAAAACGTTAGTCAGCCGGCAAAAGGAAACAGCCCAACACGAAGGGAAAAGAGCAAACTGACTTTATCTGTGAGTGATTATGTTTGACAAGATGAAGAAGAAAGAAATCTTTTGTCATTGGAGAAAATTGTGCTCTGCGAAATCTTTGCTCAAGTCTTAAGACCATGCTGTACACAATTTGAATTAAAAAGGAAATAATCCCAGCTCCCTAACCCTTTGCAGTAGTGGAGAATAAAACTTCATTTAGACACAGCAGAGTTCTGGGAGTCTGAGGGGGACGCCCAGGTCTGCTCCGAGTACTGCTTTCATTAACAAGGAAATTCTCTTTCAAGGAACCTATTTTTGAATTGCTATTTACTACTAAAATTTTAATTCTGCTTTAAGTATTGTCGCACATGCAGTCTGATTCTTTGTGGGTGGAATAGTGAGGCAGATGGGAGTCTCTTCTAATAAAAAAAAGGGAGAGCCAATTTTCATTCTGGAAGGCTAAAAAGATCAGCATTGTTAAAATCATTCTTTTAATATGGCATTGCAGATGCTTAGAACTTGAAGAACATGTCACGCAGAAAAATAAACTGTTTTCACTCAGTATCTGATTAAGATATTTTTTGTTCCACTTTTTTCCCCCCTTTCCAATTAAAAATTTACTTTTTTTTTTTTTTTTTTTTTTTTTTTGTGGAACTGGGAATTGAACTCAGGCCCTTGCTTGCGCTTGCCAGGGGAAAAATTTACCTTTAAAAATTCTGAACTCCTTTTACATTTTAAGCAATGTTCCCTCAGATAGCTGATGATTTATTTATTTATTTTTTTGTCTTTTTGAGACAGGGTCTCACTGTGCAGTTCAGGCTGGCCTTAAGCTCACTTTGTAGCTCAGGCTGGTCTCGAATTCACAACAATCCTCCTGCCTCAGCCTCCCTAGTGCTGGTATTACAGGCATGCGCCACCACGCCCGGCATTTTGTTATTTTTGTTATTTATTTATTATTATTATTTTTTTTTTTTCTGATGATTGAGTCCTTCACCTTCTTGGAGTCTTTGCCCCAGTGCCAATTTCTTTTTCTTTTTTTAAATTAAAAAATATAGATACAGCTGACACATAAGAATTATACATACTTATTGGGTACCATATGATTAAAAAAATATATTTGGTATAGCTCAGACTCATAGTGATCCTCCTGTTTTCATCCTCTCCAGCGATGGGGACCCTGGTCTTTTCTCAGGGGCTGGCTCAGTGCACCCAGGGGTGGGGCCGGCATGGCATGTGGTGCTGGGGATTGAACCCCAGTCCCTGAGTTTGCCTAAACAGGCACTTAATGCACTGAGCTATCTCGCCAGCCCTCCATGTGGTGTCTGATACACATACCCATAATGTAAAATGTCAGTTTTGTAACAGTTGACGCTGACCTTTTCTATTTAAAAATCACACCTTGCCAACACCAGCAATCCTGGGCCCCTTTCCCTTCCTCTACTTTTCGTTTTACCACGTTGGCCTGCTGACCCACTGCAGAATGTCTGTGTGTTGGGTTTCCTGTCTCCCCTCCAGCCCCTGGGATGTACGCATCACGAGCACAGGGACTTGGGTTTTGTTCATGGTGTACTTTTTTTTTGTCTTTTTGAGATAGGGTCTCACTATGCAGTTCAGGCTACCCTTAAGCTCACTTTGTAGCTCAGGCTGGTCTTGAACTCACAACAATCCTCTTGCCTCAGCCTCCCGAGTGCTGAGATTATAGGCATGCGCCACCATGCCTAACTCATGGTGTACTTTAATAGCACAGGACAGTACTGGGCTCTTGGTAGGTTCTCAGCAGAGGCTGAATGTGGGGAGATTGTCTGAGACCTGGTAATGAGCAAGAGAGTGTACGCCCGTAGATGTTGTGGGCCATGGCTCCGTAGCCACCAGTGCCCTTAACTGTCTTTCTACAGCTGAACTAGAAATAGAAAATGGAAGACTGGCGTGGTGCTGCACACCTGTAATCCTAGCGCTTGAGAGGCTAGAATAGGAGAATCATTACGAGTCTGATCTGTATAGTGAGACCCAGCAGATCCTGTAGACCCTGGCCTAAACACTTAAAAAAAAAAAAAAAAAATCAAAGAAAACAGCAACGCACTTGGTGCTTGCCCAGAGATACAACTGAGTTTTGCTGTATAGAAAAGAATTCAAAAAAAAAAAAAAAAAGAATTGCAAACATGTTATTTTATTGTCCCATTTTTATTAATCAGTTTTGCATTCTTAATAAGCTTTCTTGTTTTCCTATAAATAAATTCTGTTCTTCAAATCTGAACTGGTTTCAATATCTTACAGGTTCCCTCCGTAATTAAGGAGCTGAAGAAAACCCTTGACTCAGAATCGCTTTATGTTTGCCTGAGTCCTGATTTTATCTCTTTGGAAATTATGGTGGAGTAAAACTGAGTTACACCTCCTCGCCAGGAGACCCCAGCTAGTCCCAGGTTTTAGTATCATCAGATGCTGTCAACTCCCACATTTGTGTCTCTAGCCCCAACCTCTAAGTGCTTCTGATGGAAATATGCAGCTGTCTTTTTGACATCCCCACTTGGATATCTTCTAGGCATTTTAGAATTCCAAATTAAATTCTAGATTCCCACCCTCAACTACACCTGCTTCTCTTGGGCTCCTTAAATGCAACACCAATAACACAATTGCTCAGGCTGAAATCTTAAGCATCTAACTGTGGCCCAAAGCATTTCTTTCTCCTGTCCCTCACATTCAGTCTGTTAGCAGAACCAGCATAATCTACTTCCCTATATATCCTAAATCTATCTGTGAGGCTGCCGCCATCTTGTTCTAACACCCAGAATCTGCTTTTATGAATAAAGTTTTATTGGAAATAGACATGAACTTTTGTGTATATGCTGCCCATGACTGCTTTTTGCCACATAGCAGAGCTGAGTGGTAGGGATCATGGAGTCTGCAAAGCTTAAAATACTTACTCTCTGGTTCATCACTGAGCAAAAGTTTGCTGAGTCCTGCTGTTTTTGGCTGAATAATGGTTCCCCAAAATATCCAGTCTTAATTCCTTCATTCTGAGTAGAACTTGGAAATGTTGCCTTTTTAAAAAAAATTTTGAAAGGAGCTTTGTAGATATGATTAAGTTAAGCATCTTGAGATGATGGGTTTGTCCTGCTTCATCTAGGTGGACTCTAAATGCCACTGTGAGTTCCTATAAAAGTGAAGCAAAGAGATTTCTTTGTTAATTAAGTTTTTTTTTTTTTTCAGTACTGGGGATTGAACTTGTTGCCCTTGCATGTGTGAGGCAAGCGCTTACGCCACTGAGGTGCCTCCCTAGCCCCCTATTCATTTTTAATTTTGATACAACTGTAGGTTCATATGCAGTGGGAAGAGGTAATATGGGGTGATTCCATGCACTTGGTTTACTCTAGCAGTACTATCTAGTGTAATATCATAAAGAGGAAGCTGACGCTAATCTTTTCACATTTCATTAGGTGTCTTTTTTGTTTGTTTGTTTTATTTTCTATACTGGGGACCAAACCCAACATTCACACTGAGGTACATCTCCAGTCCTTCTTTTAATCTTTGAGACAGGGTGTCAATAGCTTACTAAATTTCCCAGTCTGAGCTTGAATTTTTGGTTCTCCTGTGTAATCTCTCTGGGATTACAGGTATGTGTCTCCATGCCTGGTTGAATGTCACCAGCTGTATGGGCACTCATTTTAAAGATACAAGTATATTGGTGTAGCAATATATTTGTATCTTTAAAAGTAGCTTTTGTTTTTTTTCACAATAAAGTTGAACAAGATCCATCATTCATGTTCCCTTTCTCCCTCCCCCCCATTGCCTCCTTTCTCCCTCCCCTTTCTCTTGTCTAGAAAGTTACTTTCTTTCTTTTTTTTTTTTTTTTTTGTGGAACCAGGGATTTCAACTCAGGGCCTTGCACTTGCCAGGGAAGCACTTATTCTACTGAGCCATTTCCCTAGCCCCCTAGAAAGTTACTTTCATGCCATCTATTCTGCCACAAATCCCCGTGTTAGGGGAGATGCGCATGTGATGTGTGTCTTTCTCAGTATGGCTGGATTATTTTATTTAATACGATTCTCTTTGGTTCCATCCATTTTCCTGCAGATGAAATGAGAGGGCCCCAATGAGAGGGAACAGAGAGGGATCGGAAGACTAGGCCAGGAAAAGTTAGGAGGGGCCAAGGAAGGCTCCCCTCCAGAGCCCCTGGAAGACCCTGAAGGGAGTGTGGCTCTGCCAGTATCTTCATTTTGGCCCAGTGAAACTGATTTGGGGCCTCTGGGCTCTAGAACTGAAGAAATACTTTTCTATTATTTTAAGACACTAAGGGTGTTTGTGTCAATCAACAGTAGCTATGACAAATTAACACCCTCTGTCTAAGCCCCTATCAAAATTTTTTTTCTTTTAATACAGGGTCTCACTACGCAGTTCAGACTCATAGTGATCCTCCTGTCTCAGCCTCCCCAGCGCTGGGATTATAGGTGTGCACCACCACACCTGGTTCTGGGGCTGGCATGGCATGTGGTACTGGAGATTGAACTCAGGACTTTGTCAAGCAGTCCACCCCTATCAAATCTTGACATTTGCAATAATTGGCCAGGGAGAGATGGCTCAGTAGAATAAGCGCTTGCCTGGCAAACCCAAGGGCCTGAGTTCAATCCCTGGTTTTGAAAAAAAAGAAAAGAAAAATGCAGTCTCCTAAGTGGTTAATCTACTTTCTTTCTTGCACATATGAGGCATATTCTCCACACTGTGGCAGAGGGACCATTTTATTTTATTTTATTTTATTTTATTTTATTTTATTTTATTTTATTTTATTTTATTTTATTTTTTTGCCGAACCGGGGATTGAACTCAGGTGCTGGAGCTTCCCAGGGAAGTGCTTATTCCACTGAGCCATCTCCCCGGCCCTAGAGGGACCATTTTATTTTATTTTATTTATTTTTATTTATTTATTTATTTTTTTGTCTTTTTGACTTTTTGAGACAGGGTCTCACTATGCAGTTCAGGCTGGCCTTAAGCTCACTTTGTAGCCTAGGCTGGTCTCGAACTCACAACAATCCTCCTGCCTCAGCCTCCCGAGTGCTGGGATTACAGGCATGCGCCACCATGCCCGGCTTAGAGGGACCATTTTAAAAACCCTCACATGGCGATGTTCTTGGCTCCGTGTGCTCTGTGGGCCTTAGAATAAAATCAAAACATTTCACCATAGAATGTGAGTTGCAGTGAGAGCTGGTTCTTCCCTGGATTCATAAGCCAGCAGTCATTGCCCAGGGCCTCGTGTGACTCCAGAGCGCCCCCTGACCCTTTGTCTCAGCTCTTTGAACTTGTGCTTTCCTCTGCCCCACCTATAGCTGCTTGAGCTCACTTCCTGCAAGACTTAGCCTGAAGTTCCCTGCCCCACCTCGCCCCCAAAGCACCCTTGGCACCCATTTTCTCAGATTCTCTTTTAAAATGCCCATCATTATCTTTCAGTCTTCTCCTTCAATCATGTACTTTTGTGTTTATCATCTGTCTTTCCCATTGGTATTAGCTCTGCGGGAACCTTTGAACCTCTTTTGTTTAGGGCTGCATCCCCAGACCTACGACCAGCCTCTGGTCAGTCACAAGCACCAAGGAAATGTATGTTGAATGATGCACACACTAAATAAATTTAAATATTAAATGACAAGTAATCCTCATTTTTCTCCATCTTTAAAGGTCAACATGTACTATGTAGATTTTTTCTTATTCTTTGGGGTACTTTTTCTGCGCATACAAGTATACTATGTAAGTAATAAACTGTATATCAGTTTTCTCCCTATGTAGGAGAGCATTGTATTTTATTTTTCCTCTTTTGAACTGGGAATCAAACTGAGGACCTCATGTTTGGCATGCAGGCCCTGTGCTGTTGAGCTGTGCCCCAAGCCTCTTTACTTTATGTTTTGTGCCTTATTTTTTTCAGCTAAACATGTAATTTGGAGATCTTGCCATAGCAGTACACACTTTTACTGCCACTATGGAAGTAGGTTTTTAATATCTCACAGCTTAATACTTAAAGAAAAATAGATTGTTTGCCTTGGATAAAAATAGAAAGGCTAGTGACAAGGAAGTGCCTCTGTTCTTGCACCATTTAATTTAGCCCTGTAGAGGGGAGCAGTCTGGCATTTCTCGATGATCTTCAGTGGCTGTCCAGTATGGTGGCACTGGTTTATCAATTTAGCTTTCACTTTCAGTGTTTGAAGAGATCATTTTCTTTTCTTTTCTTTTCTTTTTTCTTTTTTTTTTTTTTGGTGGAACCGGGGATTGAAGTCAGGCCCTTGCGCTTACCAGGGAAGCACTTATTCCACTGAGCCATCTCCCTGGCCCCCTCATTTTACTTTCAACAACGAAACAAAGTTTTCCTGGAAGACCAAGGTTAGACATAAAATTGTCATCTCCATGAGCTGGCTGGAGCTACCACCTCAAATCAATGAAGAACGGGAGTGTGAACAGGGCTTGGGTGTGTAGCTGCCAAGTGCCCTGGCTCCTTGTAGTTAGATTGCGCCTTATGCATATATGTCTTTGGGGGGGTTCCCCTAACATCTCTTCCACCAGCATCTCTTCCGTCTCTTCTGTTTCCAAGCTGAGGGGTGGTCATGGGCTCTTGGAACTGTTGGAAGTCATGAAGCTGTTTGCACTAGTTCTCCCCTGTGCCCCCACAGCCTGATCTCGTTACCTCTTCTCTATCCAGAGAAGAGGCTATTGCTTCGAATCCAGGTTCAAATAAACCATAAAAACTGTGAGGCTATAATACCAGAACATCCAGGAGGAAGTAGAAAGACTCTGGTGTTAAGGGAAGTCCAGAAAGAACTGGATTGATTCTGAAGTGGCACAGGAAGGTGAGATGCATTGCATCAGAGGCATTTAGCTCTAATTCCATGGAGCTCTCTGAAGAAAAGTTGTCCAGCCATGCTTTATGCAATAGCTTGGCAATGTGGAAAAGTTTTATGATTATAGTTATTGTTTAAACAACCTCCCTTGCAGCTCTGATGATGAAGGATAACATTGTTATACAATTTTTTTTTTATTTATATATTTGGTGCACTACATAGCTTGGACTCCTAGTGATCCTGCTGTTTTCTGCCCCCCAGGGAGAGGATTGCAGGCATGTGCCACCAGCTGGCATGGCATGTGGACCCGGCGATGAACCTGGGTCTCTGCACTTGCCTAAGCAGGTGTTTAGTCTGCTGAGTTGTCTCGCCGTCTCTATTTTTATTTTTTTAAACAGGGTCTCATTAAGTAGTTCAGGCTGACCTTGGATTCACTATGTACCCAAGGCTGACCTCAAATTCTCAGCGATCCTCCTGTCTCAGCCTTCTGCATGCTGAGATTACAGTGCACCATTATGTATTGGCTGTTTGCATTATTCTCACAACTGTGTGCAAATTTACAATGATCTCTGCAACAACAACAACAACAAAAAAAAAAAAGCAAAGAGAAAACTTTTGGAAGTAGAATGTTTAGACATTAGTTTTAGCCACACAAGGCCTCTAGGGAAGACACAGCTAGAATACATTCTTTTCTTGGTTGTTCTGTGCCTGGGGAACGTTAGCATGGTGACATGAGCTTCCCTTTAGGAGTGGTGAAGCTCTGCCCTTGCGTAGGAAAGCTTCAGTAACTGCCCACTAAAGGAAGCAAGTCCAGTGCCGATCACATAGCTCAGAGGATTAAAGCATCTGCTTGGGCAGACGCAGGGACTGGGGTTCAATCCCCATGCTGTGCCATCCTCACCCCTGGGGTGCGATGGTATGGCAAATGAATCTGTGTGGTGTTGCGTGCCTGTAATCCCAGCGCTTAGGAGGCTGAAAACAGTAGGATCACTGAGTCCAATCTGTGTAGCAAGACCCTATAGATCCTGTACTAAATACATAAAAAAAAGGTCTACTTCTCAACTACCTTCTCAAGCAAACTCAAAAATGCCAGCCAACCAGATCCCTCACCCAACATCTCATTCTCTAGCCCAGGAATTCTCCACCTCCTTGATTCAGGGTTGTTTTACACACTTACTGTTGAAGTTATTTTACACACTTAGTTATTGAAGATACCAGAGACCTTGGGATTATGTGTGTTAACCTAGAGTAACATGCTGTGTTTGAAATTACAGCAAAAATTTAAAAAATGTCCACTTGTCCATGTAGAAAGAACAGTGCCCTCATGAGAGGTCCACACTTCTCTTTTCAAGGAATAGCTGTATTTTCCCAAAACAAAATAATTAGTCGTAAGAATGTCATTGTTTTTATAGCTTTGCAGATCCTTTAATACCTTGTTTTCTTTTTCTCATCAGGGATCAAACTCAGAACCTTGTGCTTGCCGGGCAAGCAATTATTCCACTGAGCTATTTCCCTGGCCCCTAATACCTAGATCACTGGATTCTTCTGCTTCCACATTCAGTTTTGTGAGATTACAGCAGGCAGCCTCTTCTTTGAAAGTGATTTGCTTTGGGATGATCCCTGAGAGACGGATAGATTTAAAAAGAAAAATACATTGGAGGGCCAGGGAGATGGTATGATAAGCGCTTCCCTGGCAAGCACAAGGGCCTGAATTCAATCCCCAGTTCCGCCAAAAAAAAAAAAAAAAAAAACATTGGATCCCGTGGATCTCTTGAATGAACCTTGCCGCTATGAGAATTATGACACCAAGTGGTCTCAATGGTAACAGTGAGTGTCTAAATGCACAGGCAGCGCTCCTTACTTCCTCCTCCGTTTCCACTGTATCTCACCCTGCTGTTCGTGTGCAAACCTGGTACACTGCCTTAGTCCTTGTGATCAGGGTCCTGCATCACCTTGTGGTCAGGATCAGCATCTGGAATTATAGGAACATGCCACCACACCTGGCTTAGCATTACCTTTTTATTTATTTATATGTAGTTTTTGATGGTACCAGGGATTAAACTCAGGAGCTTGTGCTTGCCAGGCATGCAGTTATTCCACTGAGTGATCGCCATGGCCCCAACATTACTTTTTTTTTTTTTTTTTTTTTTTTTTTTTTGGTGGAACTGGGGATTGAATTCAGACCCTTACACTTGCCAGGGAAGTGCTTATTCTACTGAGCCATGTCCCCAGCCCCCAACATTATTTTTTAATTTAATGTGTACTTTAGTTATAAAAACAACACAATATTATGGGTATATGCTAGAAAACAGAAAACATACGTGCAGTTTTCTATAGTTATCATTACATTGTGTTTTACAAACACATAGCTCAGCAGTCTAAGTGCCTGCCTGGCAAATGCAAGAACCTGGGTTTGATTCCTGGTACTGAATGCTGCGCTGGCCCTGGAACCTGGAGTTCCTTGTGTTGGCCACGGAAACCAGGAGGGGTGGTGCGCACCTATAATCCCAACACTGGGGACGCTGAGACTAGAGGACCACTAGGAGTCTGAGCTGCCTAGCGAGACTTTGTATCAAATAAAAAAAATAAGTGCTTACCCCCCCCAAAACACTACCCCTATCACTGGCAATTGAAAGCTTTTCTAAAGTCTGAGAGTGGCATCATGTCTCTCAGTGTGGTCAGAACACAATTACTAGACCCCAATATGAGCACATTTGAATGCTTCCAATGTTTTGTTGTAATAGGTACAGTGGTCCTGGGAAGAATATTGTCACACGACTACCTTGTATTTTTGACATTTAGTGCTATTTCCTTAGAATAGATTCCCAGAAGTAAGATTACTGGGTCAAAGGATGCAGACATTTTTATAGCTTTTAATACACTGTAAAATTGCTTTTCAAAAGGGCTATACTAATTTACAGTGCCACCAACACGTTAAAGAATGTTTCAGCACACAAATCGTCAACACAGGTGCCATTAAGAATGCTAATCGATAAAATATTGTACCCTAGTTGTTAAAATTTTGCATTTTTTTTTGAGGCTCATAAAGTTCAAGTTTGTAGAAGAATGAGTGTAAAATACAAAACATTCTTTTGGGACATTTTTATTTCTGGAAAACCTAGTAAGTTCTCACTGGCGAAGACCAGAAAAGAGAACACATGCTAGGATTGGCACAAAATGCACTTTGACAGTCAATGTTAATGCCAAAACACTTAACGACTTTTTCACTGGCTTTCTGCTTTTTGCTAATAGTAGCAAAAGGAAAAAGAAAAAAAAAATATTCTCGCTGCAAACCATACAAAATCAAAGATGGTTGGAGCTCAGCTTTTTATTCAACTTTTTTTTTTAAATTGAGACTTCAGCCTTGTCTTTTGTTTTTGGTATTAACCACCAATGTGTTAAGTTTCTAAGTTTCTGGGCGTGGGACACATCCTGCTTGAGTGAGGCACCTCGCAGGACTGAGAACCAAGGTGCACGACGGAGGGGGTGCACGTCTGCCAGATGCTGCCGCAGCTGCACCTGCGTCCCCAGCCCTTGCTCTGCCTCCTTCCCACCGGCGCCGGCTCGCGGGGAGCACTGCCCCCAGCACGCACATCGCGGGAGCCTCATCTGTCTCCGGAGGATCCACGCATGGCAGCAGACGGAAGGGAGAAGGAAACTTGTTTCGCCCCGTGCGTGCCCCGGCCTGGCGCGCTCAGGTTTAACGTTCCCGAGGTTCGTTCCGCGGCCTCATCCTGGGACAGGCGTCTATGACTCATCGGCTTCGCGGTCACATGGGCAACGTGACCAAAATAAAGTTTCAGTATTTTAAGCCGCCAGAAACGGGGACAACGGAGCACACCGGAGGCGGGAGCGGCGCGGGCGGTGGGGGCGGGGTGCGGCTTGGCGGGAGGCGCGCCCATCCCCCGCGGGCGGCAGCGACGCCTAGACTCCTGGCCGACAGTCTCTGTACTACGGCCCCGCGGCGGACCTCTGCGCCAAGGCCCCTAGGTCGGTTTCCCGCTGGCGTAGCAGGCTACGGGATCCCGGAGATCCCGGCATGTCCCCCACCGCCATCGGGACCCCACACGCCGGGAGCGGCTTCCCCAGGAACGTCCTTCAGCCCCGGGAGCACGCGGGAAAAGCCCCAGCGCGCCAATGAGCGAGCGCCTTCCTCATGACGGTCACGCTCGGGGGCGGGGCTTCCTTTCGCCTCTCCCGAGTTCCGGGAACCCCCTTTGATTGGTTTGGACGGCTTGGGAAACACTGCAGTGACGCCCAATCAAAAGGCCACGTCTCGGCCTCGAGGAAATATTCCGTGTCGGCTCCACCTTTATTGGACAATTCTTTCGGGTTCCGACCACTGACTACCTTTGTTTAGGTCTGAAAGGCGGGCTTTCCTGGTAGTGGGTGGGGAGGGGGCGTTGATTCTTGGCCAATCCGTTCAGTCGGTCGGGTGGTGACCAGCCAATGGGCCGGATGGATAGGACGCTCCTCCCGGAGAGTAGTGAGACCCCTGGTGCGGGGCGATTGGCAGCGGGAGCGATGACTGGCAATCGCCCGGCCCAACGGGTGTTGTGCGTGGGCCGTGGGGCGGGGCCAGGGCGGGTGCGCGGCGGCGGCGGGGTGGCTGGGCCGGCGGCGGCGGCGGTACGAGGCGCGCGCTCGGGGTCCCGGTCGCGAGGAGGAGGAGGATGTGGCGCGCGGAGGGGAAATGGCTGCCGAAAACAAGCCGGAAGGTAAGAGCCGGCGCGCGAGGGCTAGGGGGCGGCGCGGCGGGCGGCGGGACGTGGTACCCGGACATCCCGGCCATCGCGGCGCCGGGCGGGAGCGCGGGGGCGCGGCGGGCGGGCGCCCCGGCCGGGGAGGGGGGCTGGCGGCGTGGGGGGGCGGAGCGCGGCCGAGTCCTGAGGTGACTCGCGGGGTGGTGGAGCGCGGCGCCCCGCACCCCACCCCCGGGGGCGGGCTGGGCCGGGGGGCGGGGGGCGCGCGGGGCGGGGGCCGGGCCCAGCGGGAGGAGGAGGAGCCGCGGCGGGCCGGCGCCTCCCCCACTCGGACGGGCATCCCTGCCGGTGGCGACCCGGGCGGCCCGAGCCTCTGGACAGGCCCGGTGGGGGCCGCGGGGCGGAAAGTTTATCGGCCTCCGACCCCGGCCCGGCCGGGCCGCTCGCGCCGGCCCCAGTCGGACGACCGCGACGCCTCTCAGCCTTCGCCGGCCGCCCGCTCCCGGCGGCGGTAGGGCCGGGCGCGCTCCTCTCAGCCTCGCCGGCCCCGCGGCGCCTCCCCAGGCGGGCAGGCAGGAGGGCAGACGGGGGTCTCTGAAGCGGGCCACGCCGGGGGGACCTTTCCTGCCGGTGCGTCTCGGCCGCGGGCCTCGTGCGATCCTTTCCTCTCAGTTCCCGGGAGGGAGGGGGCCTGCGCAGCGTCCCCGCCCCTCGCCGCCTTGCACATCCTACTCTTGCCCTTGCACCCTCGCGGCCGGGAGGGTGGGGTCTCGGTTTCCGTGGTAAGTGAGAATCTCCACACTCTCTTGCCCTTTACCTTCCATGACCCCTATTCTTGCTTGGCACAGGGGTCCGTCTGAGTCTCTCCCCTGGCATGACATCTTTTGGGCCCTCTGCACTCTTGTCTGTTGACCCTTTTTGCCAGGACAAGGGGACTCGAGCTCCCCATGTTCTTTTTTTTCTCAGCCAGCAGATCGTGGGGGCCTGTACAGCTCTGAAGTCATTTCTAAATAGGAAAGCAGACACTTCTTGCAGATTATGTACACACTCCGCACACTTTACTGGGTTAGGGTGAGCTCATTTCCTGAATACCCTTTGAATTGCCCTCTTTTGCTAATGGGTAAAAACTAGACGTTCCTGAGCTCCTTTCTTTAGTTTCTGGTCTATGCTGAGGTACTCCCTTTCCTTGGAGTTCCCTGTCAGGAGGGTGGGCGCCCAAGGAAGATGTAGGGCAGGGCTTGCATTGTGCCTCCTACTTGGGCAAAAGGGACTACAATCATCGCTCTCATGGGGAAAAAGATGGGTGTAATTTTGATTCCTGTTGACTCTTGCATCTTTTGTGAGGGCTAGCCTTCACCAGTGGACAAGTATCACACTGGAAAAAGGGTCATGTGCCCTTGACTCTTGTTTTTTTTTCTGTGCACACTAAGAACCAGACTCTGTGTCCCACACTCAAGAGGCTTTGAAACACCCCTGGAAATAAACTTCCCAGTTCTTTTTTGAGAGAACTCATACCCTCCTTATGGCTTCTATTTCCCAGTCAGCCATATTTAGTGAGCCTGTTACCTTGACTTTTTCTAATTTTCTCAAATTGTGTTCATGTTGGCTGGGTAAGGAGAAGCCATATGCTTTTCCATCCAGAATAGGGAGTATAGACACCCATGTCGCCCACATGCCATTCGGAAAGAGGTAGCTTGTGTGCTCCTTGTTGTACTAGAACCTTCCTTTGGCCCTGGTGTTGTCACTGTGGGATCCAAACATTTCTTTGGATCTTATACCTTTCAGGCAAAGGAGAAATTTGAATGCTTTCTATTTTTGCTGTTCTGGTTCTTTTTTGGTGAACTAGAGATCATCATGTCGCTCTGTATGCATCTGTTGACACATACCCACAAATAGGTGTATTATGTGCATGGATGAAGTAGCAACCCTCACATATGTAGAGCAAGTTAGAAGACTAGCTGTGCACTTTGGGTGTGTGTGGGGACTCTTACACACAGCGCATAGATGTAACTATTGTTGGTAACTCTTTGTGCTTAGAAGAATCATAAGACTCACTGATAAGTGGCCAATTCGTTTGTCATTTATGCTGTACTGAACAAGCAGAATGACGTCCTGAATGCTCACCATGTCCCTGAATACATGAAGTGTAGACTGCTTGCCAGTAAGCACCTAAACTCAGACATGCTGAATTTAGGGACAGGAGTCTTTGATTGATTCTGTATAAAGTGAAAAGTTCTTAATTTCTTTACTGCAGTGTGGGACTGCAGCTGTGAGCAGACAGAGATGAGGGGAAGTTCTCTGTGACAGGAGTGAATGGGTCTCCTGTAAACACGTCTCTGTTGTATTTTGGCCATTTCATAATTGAGAGCAGTTACGACCTTAGAAAGAGCTACCCTTGGAAAGGCCCTTGCTGCTGCTTGTAAGGGTGGGAAAATCATGCTTCAAGAAGAGTGAGAGCCCTGTCTACTCTTAAGCTAGTCAGGTGCTTTGCCTGCCTGGTTTCTGGTGCTGCTTTCGTCGCTGCTGTCACTCAGCAGTGAAGTCTTACTTTTTGACAGGCTTAGTGTGAAGACTTGCTCTCCCCAGCAAGCTGTATGGGCTCCACAAATTTGGGCCTTTAACTCTTTTCTGGCTAGGAGGCTGCTTCCACCTTGTTCTCCTGAGTGCCAGGAGATGGACAGGGCTTGCGTGGAAGTTTGGTGGGTACTGGGCTTTGTCTGTTGGCTTTGCCTTAGCTGTACATTGGGCATAATACCCATTGCCCAAAAGAAGAGCTTTTGACCTCATTTTCTGTTTTTTTTTTTTTACCCCTGGGGGGAGGTGGTTCTTTTATTCTATCTAATCAGCTTGGTAAATTTGTATATTTTTAACGTTAGTATTAGTGAGCTTTGTAAAAACCCAGAGGTAAATCTGCCTTGTATGTTGACATAGATTCAGGACAGTCACTCATTTCTGATGGTAGTTCTTCTGGGCCCTTCTTCCAGGCCCTTTTTCTGGCCACTGACTGGCTTGAGTGTCTTCTCTGCAAAGCAGGGTGCTTGGTATTTGGACCATGGAAGGAAAAGTGGCAAAGCTTAGCTAGAGGAACACTGGTGTTAGTGGTCTGAAGTCAGGCTTTCCTCGAGTCCAGTACAGTTGTGCTCCCTGTGTCTCTGGGTCTATGGATGTCTGTAAATCAGCTTTTGCCTCTCCAGTGCAAGGCACCCTCTTGCAGTTAACAGGGCTGTTCTCCTAACAACTTTGCTTTTTTCCATCTTTCCCTTTGGTTTTCTTTTAAACATCACTCTTCATGCTCTTTTCTCCAGGCTTTTTTTTTTTTTTTTTTCTTTCTTTTCTTCTTGATACAGCTTGGGCGCCCTCTTCTCCCTTGTCTGGAAGACCTGATTTAGCCTGCTACTTGGAAATACTTGGTTGGGCCATCTCATTGTTCAGTGACTTCACAGTGTCAGCCTGTACACAGTAACCTCTCCTCAAGGTCAGATTGGGTCAGGTTTTTCTATTCAAGAGTTGTTCTTACTTACCCTTGGAGACATAACAAACATTCTGTTCAGCCACATTTTGTATTTCTTTGGTTTTTAGGACCTAGCCATTTTAGGCTTTTGCCCTAAAATAGCCCATCCTTTAGATTTAGGTAGCATTAGTTTAGCTGTCTGTGCTAGGTTTCAGCCCATGTCTGGTGGGATTTGAATTCTGACCGATTTTGTGGTAGTTCGTCCATGTCTTAGCATACTTCTACCAGCGTTCGATTACTTTGGACTGTTCTTGATTTCATTTCTCAAGTTCAGGAACTATCCCTTTGTGTGCAGTTGTATGTCTTTCTGATATCCTTATGGAAAAAATAGTAGAATGTTAATCTCATGTTCTCTTTCTTTCTTTGTGCCAGTTTCCTCTTTTGTGTTATCTTAGAATGTACCATTTTGGGGAAGAGTCATTTTTATGTCCACACCCCTGACTGCTGTCAGTCATACAGAAGCTCTTTCCCTGTGTCTGTTGTGCTCAAAGGTCTGTGTGTGTTTTTATCCTGCTTGGGACCATATTGGATCTTGTTAGGCTTTTAGTATGAATGACGTTTTAGTGGATCTTGTCTTCCATAAAGTCTTGGCATTTTTTTTTTTTTTTGAATTGTAATTTTTTGGATTGTGCTCTTAGAAAAACATACACTTTTAATTTTCTCTCTTTTTCTTTTTTACAAAAATACTCTTGGTAGTGTACTGTCCTGTTGAACTTTTTCTGTCCTCCTTGAGGGTGATGAAGAGGGTGGAAGTTGTATTAGAAGTTTTTAACAGCTTTCCTACAGACTCCCCTGTGTGTGTGTGTGCGCGTGCGCGCGCACCTGGGCTTGTGTGCATGTGCACTTGCTTATGCAACCTTATCTGATTGGCTAATGTAACTTGTAGGTCACTTAGATGTACAGTTGGTTGGAATGCATATTGAACATTTGAACAGTAGCATTGCCATAGCATTGTATTAACATGCTTATAGGACTTGTAAAGGTATTGCATAGGACATGAAATCAAATACGTTGTATAAGGAGGTGGTAGAAAATGTTTTTTCTCTTCTGATTAAGTTGTATTAATCGAATAGTAACTATATGAGCGACTTTTGTTTTTTTTCTGCTAGCAAGTGTTACATCTAAATTTAATGCCTAATCACCGTGCCCATTCTTACACTAAATGTCTAATATGTGTCTGATTATCACTGTCTTTTTATGTGACTTTTACTTAGGTTTTTTAATGTTACTTTCTTTTGGTAAATTGTCTCAGATTCTTTTTGGATGTAGATTAGGTGTAAATAATGATGATAAAATCTGAAGTGTGCCATTTTTTCTCCACTAGTAAAAGGCCCCTTCCCCTGCAGTGCACATATATAGAAGCCAGTTTCATTAGAGTTTCACTCCTATGAAAATTATTGTGTAGGGCTGTTGTATGTGGTTGGCAGTGTCCTTTTTGATGTGACTGTGTGACTGAATGTTTTTGTGGTAACAGGTGATGTATTTCTTTTGGGCTCCAAAATAATACAGATTATTTTCTACAATGTTCTATATCTTCTAGAATCAGTTAGCCTGTCTTTTTTTGTTCTAGATGACTTCAGTCCTACCTGTTTTTTTTTTTTTTTTCAGCTGTTCCTTCCTTTCCCATGATGGAATGGCAGGCTACCCTTATTATTAGTATAAAAACTATATGTAGATGTAGCATATTTGGAGTGTTTCTTTGAGTGACAAGTGACTGCTTACCATGTCCTTTGCCTGGTAGACAGGTGTTCTTGTTTCAGTTATGATAGGTGAATGGAGTGGGTGATTGTGCTATGTGCAACTAGAGATCATTGGGAAGAAATGCTGGGTCTTGAGGCTCTGGGGCCTCCACATGCGGCTCCTGGAAATGTGTTTTTACTGCATTTAACCAGCTTCTTTCTGTCTCTTGGCTTGATAACAGCACATTTCTTTGGGCACAACCAGCAAGTATGTGTCCATTGGAGCCTTTGTGTAGGAGAGGTGATAATCCACTGTTGATATTCTTTTCCTGGCCTACGAGTGGTTTTAGTTTTTAATGTTAGAAGGTGAGAGTGAAGTGTTTTTGTTCTAATGTACATCTTACAACTTGAATAAAGAGCATATTTGCTGTTTTTCAGGTTGTGATCTGTGTTTTCATTTAATTTTTGAATAACCAATCAGGTTTAGGATATGTGTTGATCAGACACTTGATTAGATCCTTTTATGCCACCCATGGATGTAGTATCTTATCAGTGCTGTGATTAAGCTGTGTTACCATTCTGTAGTTAGAAAGCATTTGTATATGTAGAGGTGGTTGGCTATCCCATGATATTTGCTGTGTGTTCATAAGGAAAGTACAGATGTGCACACATGCACACACTTGCGTGCACAATGAACACCAGTCTCTGGTTCTTAATATGGTGGGACACAGCGAAGGTCCCTCCATCAGTCTGTGGCTGTGTTTGTGAGGCTGTGATATTTTTGTGTTTTAGATTTTTTCCTTTTTTTCTGGTACCAGGGATTGAATTCAGGACCCTGCACTTGCCAGGCAAGCACTTATTCTACTGAGCTATTGCCACAGTCCGATTTTTTTTTCTTCCTTTTTTTCTGTGGAACCGGGGATTGAACTGAGGTCCTTACGCATGTGAGGGAAGCGCTTATCCTACTGAGCCATCTCCCAGGCCCCTGTTTTTGTGTTTTGAACACCACTGCTTGAAGAAGGTCATGGGCTTCCTTGTGTAAAGATTGCTAAAGTTTTCTGGACATATTTTTAACCTCATTACTCTGGATTTAAAAAAGAAATATTGTGTATCCTACTGCAAAGAGAGACCAAGTGTCAGCCCCATTTCTTCCTCTTCACTTTTATTGTCTTAGAGGAGTGCTCATATACTTCCCGCTGACAGGCATGGCCTAGGCCAGAAGGACCAGAACGCGTTGGATGCACTTCCATACCCGTCCCAGTGTTAGCTTATCTCAGCATGGTCACATGTCCTCTTCTATGCGAGTCCTCTGCTCGTTTGTGTGTGTGCATTCATGGTTTTTTGGTCAGATTTAACCGGGCTTCTCGAGTCATGGAACCTTTCTTTGCTTGAGACTGTTAGTGAAGAGTAACTCTGAGGGAGATGTTTTAGCTTGGAGTTGCATTCATCCCTCTGCTCACTGCATTATATAGTTTTGTGCAAAGTGAAATGCCTTGAAGGGAATGCTCGAAACCTAGTTCTTCAGTTTGAAACATGGTAATGCCTGGAGACTAAGTAAATGGTATTGCTCCCCACATCTCTCTCCCTGTCCAGCAAAAGCAAAACAAAACAAAACAAAAGCAGAAATGACCGTAATAAGGGTCCCAGGGGCTGGGGAGATGGCTTAGTGGAATAAGCACATTTCCTTGGCAAGCGCAAGGGCCTGAGTTCAATCCCCGGTTCTGCAAAAAAAAAAAAAAAAAAAAAAAGATCCCAACAAAGCAACACACCCTGAGGGCTAGCTGATTGTTCTTGCTCTGCCCTTTGGCTGTTAGCTTTGGACAGGTATACACCTGGTCCCTTTTGGATATGCTGCCTCAGTGGAATTGGTGTGCAAACAATGTTTTGGGACCCAGTGTCTGTTCATTCAGTAGACTGCAGTATCTCTTCCAGTTTTGCTTATCAGTTACCACAAGGTAACATCTGGAAACTGGCTTATTTTTTCCCTTTTATTCCTACCTAGCCATTGGAATGAATACTGGCAGCAATAAATTACTCTTGCCCTGCTTTGTGTACACCATCTGGGAGAGCACAGAGCTGCCTTCTAGAGGTGACTGGACAGCCAGTCAGGACTCCTGCTCACTCCATGTGGCACATACATCATGGCAGTGGTGACTTCCACTGTCAGCTAAGCCTAGGGCTTGTAAGAAGGGATACTCGATTACCAAAATTTTTTAGACCGTTACATCCTACAAGGTGTTTATGTGTGTGATGTTAGCATGATGTACAGGTATATCTGGAAGTACTCTCATCTGCAGAAAAATAAATAAATAAAAGGAAAGCCTTTAAGTGTTGAAAAACAGGATTTTTTTTTCTTCTTTTTCATCAGGGATGATATATAGATTGCCAGGAGTTATTCCTGAAAGCATATTAATATAATCAAGAGTTTAACTTTTTGAAAATTCAGACTTGGTTCTTAATCCTTATCTGAAAAGTCATTCCTCTGTCTCTCTGTCTCTGTCCCTCTGGTTTTCTAGGTGCTCAGATGTCAAACCATTTGGGAGTGACTGGTACATTATGTGAAATAGAAAGCAAAAAAAGATGCTGCAGTGAGGCATTGATGATTAGAAATAATGAATTTATGATTAAAAAAATCTTAAAGTGATAGCTCTAAATGCAAATTCAGATGCTTGAGAGAAAAATGGAATATTGATATGGTTCTTGTTTTAAAATTAACACAAACAACAGTATATGAAGAATGCTTTCCCAGAAGGGAGCATTTAGAAAACAAGTCAGGTGATGAGACTGATCATTTTAAAATGCTGTTTCTTTTTCTCTTTTTAAAGAGTAATTGAAATAGAATAGTACTTCATAATGAGGAAAATATAAACTTTGATAGAAGTTTAGCAGAATGAAAAAACATTTGAAAAGTAGATTCCAGATAAGGATTTTTTATGGCAAATCCACAAGGGGGTAGTGATGTTCTATCAAAGATATTTGTAGTGGAAACGTGAGACGATCTCTTACAACATTTTAGATTTACAGATAAAACTGGCATGTTTGCATTTTAATTTAATAAGATCTTTTAAAAATGTTTATTGGTGCAATTGTTTATTGCTTAGATTAAAAAAAAAAAAACCCTTTTTGACTGAGTGGCTGTTTTAAGCTGTTTGGTAAGAGAGAATGTCCTTGATGTTTTGTGCTTTGGAAAGATTGTGAAGGATTTGAGGGTTACTGTTATTTTCTAGCTATGGAATAATCTTAAATTTCCTGGGAAACATTAGGAGTCTAGGAATCAGTGACTTAAGTGTCTTGAATAAAAGGATTTTAGTAAATTGTATGTAAACTTTACAGAAGTTTGTATGAATAGTTTTTTCAGTTCTGCCAAGGGATGAAAAATGTGAATAATTCCCACCACTGGCCGCTTTTAATAGTTCTAAATAAATCAAAATTTTATAATCTCTTTTATTAGTTTATATTACATCATTAGATAAAAACTTTTTCCTTCCTCACATAGCAGTACCAGCAGCTTCTACCTGCTCTGTTGGGAATTACTTTATATCAGGGTAGTGTGACAGTGCCAGACAGCCTGCTGCTTCTCTGTATCATACGCCCCTTTTGAATGATAGGTAACCTAGTAGGAGAAAGATTTAAGATAGGAATGAGGATTATGTCCTACTTGTTTAGAGAAACAGCTAACCATGTCTTTGCAAAATAGTACTTGTAACCTTAAAAGCATGGTGTAGGAGTTAGGCTTGTTTGTGCCATGAACATGCATTTTTCAATTTGGATCTAGGGAAAAGGTGGCATTTTTCTGTGGTACTCCCCCCATGTTCGGAGCATGGAAGGCCTATTTCATTTTCTTTACAAAATGATTTCAGTGCTTTAACATAACAGAAGATTCATAGCTTCTTCATATTCTACTCTGAGCTCTATCTGGAGCTGATCTGTGACGTCAGCATTTCCATTCATGAATTTGATGCTTCCAGATCCCTTTTCTTGTTCTGTATTCTTGAGCTAACTCTGGCACATGTACAAATCAGTTTACCATCAGTCAGCCCATAAATCAACCATAAAAGGTAAAACAAAAGATAAGACACTGGAGTTATTTTGCTAGTGTTGCAGTTGCTTATGCTGATTTGCATCAGTGCAGTTCGGATAAGGTTTCTGGCCAAACAGATTGGAATCTAAAAACAATCAGTTTAATTATCTCATGATTTTGTGCATTGAACTGTGTTGTGAACATATTGACATAAAATTTTTGTTCTCGCTGAAAGTTCAGAGTGAGGTAGTGCCTTTGTTATAAAGCAGCTGTTTTTTTTTTTTTTTTTTTTTTTTTCCACTGAATTGGAGAAAACTATCTTAGAAAGGTTAGGTCTAGAGATTAAATTATGTTCTACTTAAATTACTTTTAGAATGAATTTGGAGTTTTTGGGACATTGTTACTCTTGAACTATTTTAAATAACTCTTGACACTTATGTTTCTAAATTATTATTATTGTTATCATGGAATTGGCATAGCATGCTGTGCATTGGAGTCAGATTTTTTTTTTTTTTTTTTTTTTTTTTTTTTTTTTTTTTTTTTTTTTTTTTTTTTTTTTTTTTTGTCTTTTTTGAGACAGGGTCTCACTGTGCAGTTCAGGCTGGCCTTAAGCTCACTTTGTAGCTCAGGCTGGTCTCGAACTCACAACAATCCTCCTGCCTCAGCCTCCCTAGTGCTGGGATTGCAGGCATGCACCACCACGCCCGGCTTGGAGTCAGATTTCATCTCCCCCAGATTGTGTAGTCCTGTGGCTGTGGACTGCAGCTTCTTATCTAGGGAAGTTGCTGTGTGTAAGTGAGTACTGCATGAGAACTTTTCTTGAATCTTATTTGGATATTTCTTTTGCAGAGTCAAGTTGGCAGCCAGATCTCTCTGGTCTGTGGCATCTTTCAAACCTCCTGTAGTTGGTGAATTGTGACCTGTGAAAGGTTCATTTTCTCTGCTTTCTTGGGGGTTTGTTGAGCTTAGGATACTTAATTTCCAAGAACACTTAGAAATAAAATGTGTTACATTTGGTATCATTTTAGCTCAATTTATAATTCGTGTTAGTATAGGTGAATTTTTTTTTTTAATGTCTCAAGTTTCTTATTTATTTATTTTGCAGTATCAGGGATTGAACTCAGGACCCTGCGCTTGCCAGGCAAGCACTTATTCTACTGAGCTATCTCTCCAGCCTAGGTGATTTAAACTATAACCATTTTGACTCCTCATTTTACTCTTTTTAAAAAATTGGTTCTGGGGATGGAACCCATGGCCTTGCCAATACATCTTATGCTAGTGATGCCTTTCACAGCTTTGTGGCTCCTCCCAGACATTGCCTCTGCCCAGCCTGTAAGTGGGGATGGCCTGTAAGTGGGGATGGAGTTTCACGTTCCCGATTGCCCTGAGCTGCCTGGTGGCTAAGCTGGTGCTCCTTCACATGGCTGCATTGGGAAGAAGAAAATAGGGGCAAAGTGGCTCATGGATACTCACTGGAAGACTGAAGTGGCATTTGTTGTTTTCCCTAAGAGCTAAATGGTTCAGATATTATGTAAACACAGTTTATAGGAAGGAATCTAAGAGTGAAGAAAGTAACAGTTAATGTTAGAGGGTCTCTAAGAACTTTTCTAGTTTTCGAAACAGTGTACTTCTGTAAGATTATGAAAGGTCTTCACTGTGTTCTGAAGATTGCTGTAGCGTCAGTGTTGTCCTACCTTGTACCTCACAGTGATATCAGGCGAACCTTTCAGAGCATTCAGTGATAACAGACAGCTTGTTGTGGCACATATGCTGTAGGTTTGCCACCACTGGTTTAGTCCTTTGTCCATGAAAGCTCTTGGTTTTCCAGAGGCATTAAAAATGAGCCTAGCCGGGCGTGGTGGCGCATGCCTGTAATCCCAGCACTAGGGAGGCTGAGGCAGGAGGATTGTTGTGAGTTCGAGACCAGCCTGAGCTACAAAGTGAGCTTATGGCCAGCCTGAACTGCACAGTGAGACCCTGTCTCAAAAAAGACAAAAAAAAAAAAAAAAAAGAGCCTACTTTGATTCTGGCCTGGTGCTTTTTTCTTTTGGTAGCTTGGAATGTAGGCTGTTGGGACCAGAGGGCCCAACGGTGGCGTTTCTGTGAACTGTGAAGGAAATGCCTGTCTCTCCTTGCCTGTTGCCTTGTCCTTACCAGGTTGGCCTTTTTATCCATCACTTGCATTCTAGTCCAGCTTCTCATCTTTCCTTTTCCAGGCCTCAGCTCTAGTGAATGAGCTAGTTAGTAATGATTTTAAGGGAATTCATGTGTGGAGCAAAGGGCTGTCCTGGAAATGACCTAAAGATCCCACCCCCACATACCTTGGCAATGATAAGGAAGTGAAATTGGCTATAAGAATATTCACCTGCTTTGCTGATTTGGTTTTTATTTTTCCTTTTGAGGTACTTGTTCCAGGTCAAGAATAAATATATATGTTCCAGCACTGTAAGAGGAATTTGAAAATAACACCACTGAGATACTTCCTTTCTGGTGTACATAATGGACTAAAGTTTAGCATTTTCTGATTACTGTATTTTAAACATTTTCTTTAAAATTAACATTTAAAAAAAAAGATGCATAACAAAAATGTTTAGTCTTCTTGTTTTCTATGATAGGTATAATAAAGTCTTACTCAGAAATGACAGGGTTCATGGTTTTGGGAAACAAGGATTACATCTGGAAAAGTATCTGCTCACCTTAGATGTTTTATGTTCAGGGTAATAGTATCTTTTGGAGTGGATTAATATTACTATTAAAATGGATCAATTGCCAGCAATTCAGTAAATACTCTGCTTTTTTTTTTTTTTTTTTTTTGGTGGAACCTGGGATTGAACTCAGGCTCTTCTGCTTGCCAGGGAAGTACTTATTCTACTGAGCTATCTCCTTGGCCCATCTCTTCCTATTAAGAAACTCATTTGGGTCGGGAAGTTGCTTTGAGTCCACTACAGTTGATCATATAGGATTGTCACTTGGACATATTCCCTTGGCTACATAGGCCATTTGGTGAGCCCTTGAGCATAATTCATTTCTTGAAAGTTTCTTTCAATATTTAAAGATACTGAGGGACAAGTTAAAGTTCCTGGTGTTCTTGTAAACATTCTTTGCCTTGTCCTTTCCATTTGTACCAAATGTGTTGGCTGAATCATTTGTATGACAAAGCTTTGATGGTAGTTTCTTCATCATTTAGCTTTATTGATGCAGGCTTTTGTGCTAAAAAGAAAGCTATAACAAGTAGAAAGGTGGTGAGTGGGTATTCAGAGCTTTTGAAGTACTCGCCGTTCTTCCTAGGTGTCCTCTAGAAATTGATCATAGATTACTTGACCAAATATAAAACCCAGAAATTTATTTCAGGTGTTCTGGGAGGGAAGGCACCTCACTCTTTCTGTACAGAATCTGACTATCCTAATCTGACCCATCCCCACTTATTTGAGTATCCTGTGGTGTAAATGGTGGTAGTGGCGGCCTCTAGCCGGGCAGAACACCCTTGAGAGTATTTACCCTCTTCAGGTATTTTTAGTCCCCTTTGCCTCTGTGGCCACATCTTGAGGAGCTGAGGATGGATTTAGCTGCTCTGGGGCTGCTCCAAGTTGTGGTGGGTGCTCTCTGCTGCTTTCCTCATCCTCACTGTACCTCCCGGATGAGGTTCCTTGCCCTTGCTCTTTGCTGAGGGAGCAGAGACAGAACAGCTCATTTAGTAAAAATAGTCATGATTTTCAGAGTGCTTGTAATGTAATGCTTAACATGTGTGAGTTCTTGGTTCAGTTCCCAGGACTGCAGACAAACAGACAGTGGCCAGTGGTGATACGATACAGCCATGGGAAAACACTGTACTGCCATTAAATTGTATGCTCAAAAATAATTAGAATGGTACATTTTATGCTGGGTGTATTTTACTAGTATTAGAAAAAACTTCGGATGGATTTGAACTCTTAACAAGAAAAGTAGTTATAAGCTTCTAAGAATAAATACATGGCAATATTTTCATTACCCCAAAGTTTGAGGTTGCGCTTAATAAAAAGTCATGCATGCACAGGAACCAGCCTAATAGATAGCTCAGTGGACTAAAGTGCCTGCTTAGGCAGAGCACAGTGGCTAGGGTTTGATACCTGGTGCTCTGCCGGCTGGGGTGTGCTGAGATGGTGAATGAGACTAGGCGTGGTGGCGCACACCTGCAATCCTAGCACTTGGGAGGCTGCAAACAGGAGAATCTACAAGTCTGATCTATGTAGTGAGACTCTGTAGACCCTGTCCTAAATACAGGAAAACAAAACAAAACAAAACCAATCATGCATGCACAAAATAAGTAAATAATGATGGTGGTCAGGCCCTGAGGTTCAGTTACATGGAAAAAGAATTTAGGTGAGATTTTAATATTTGCAGTATTTGTATTTTTAAAGACAATTGGGTGGCATCCTGAGAAGTTCATGGTTAACAGTGCATACTCAGAAAACTAGGTTGTTTGGGCATGCCAGGGAAGGTGAGCCCATCCTGTGTTAAGGGATTATGAGGGCTCAGCCACTCAGGCTTGGCCAGGTGGGCTTGTCTAAGCAGGGCAGAAGCTATCTCAGCCTGCAGGGTAGACATTCTGTGCAGCAGGACAAGACGGTAACTGGCCCTTGAGCCACAGGACTCGGTGTCCTCTTAAGAGGAGCTGCCTTTGGAGTGGGGATCTCCCGTCAGAGGCCAAGGCTCCAGTTTCTGATCCCTCTCCATCTCTGGCTGCACCCTTCTGTTTGTTTCTCTTTGTAAAGGGTCTTTCTGCCCAGCTTTCTTGCTTGAGTTGCCTGCAGGTGTAGTTGTCTGTTGTCCTGTCACGGCTCCTGTATGTCCTGACTCTGGTTCTAGTTCCAGCTGTAGTGCTTACCATCAGCTGACTCTACTCCTCATGGCGCCAAACATAAGTGTTCAGGACAGAGATTCAAACTGAGTCCTCCCTGCTGCTTTGTGCCTTCCTGGGAATCGAGGGGTTGGACCAATAGGAGATTGTGTGAGGAGGCTGTAGCGGGGCTTCCTGGCACCTCAACTCTGTCCAAGCAGTGTAGAAGAAAGACTGTTGACTCTTGAATGGATTGCTTATGTTCAGTTGCTATAGTTATTAAAGTTTTTGCAGGGAACATGTTCCCTGTAGTTACAGTTAGGAGGCCAAACATCCTTAGTCTCCAGAGTGTGTGGAATAAATCAGTTGTGGATGTTGTAACTGTCCCACAGCTGGAGCTTTGAGTGGTGGCAAAGGATACCCTAGAATGCAGTGATCTGTGCAGCCTTTGCCCTGTGGGTGATCTTGTTTAGAAGCAGGTAGTTGGAGGGAAGGTCACTGTCATCTGAGGTTTCACAGTTTAGTTATCTGGGTGTCTTCCCTTTTTCCGTGACTGGGAATCAGTAAACGTCAAAGTGCATCCTTAGCAAGAAAGGGACGTGTTGCCCCTAGAGTGCTAGGTTTTGTGAGAACACAGCAGACTGCCTCTGATTAAGGGTCTGGCCACCTGTGTGCAGCCTCCTCGGGCTTTTTCTTGGTATATTCTCCTATATATATGATGAATATACTATCATGATGGAGGGAGGAAACAATTATAGAAGACAGTTGGAAAACTGAAAGAACAGTAGTGTAGAGTACTAGCATGCATAGTCCTGAGAGCCTATACAACATGGAACCATTTGAATTCACAGCTGTTGTGCAAATTATGCTTCTTAGTGATGACCTTGGGTATATGGTATTCAAAAAGACAATGCTTAATGTTATGTTTTGCTTCACAAAAGAGGAAAGTGTATAACATTTTAAAGAAATAGAACCATCAAAGTAGTTCCAGTAGTTAAGAGGATTTGATTTTTTTTTTTTTTTTTTTTTTGGTTGTTTTGTTTTGTTTAAAATGTATTCTCCCTCTCTTGCCCAGGACTGGCCCTGGATTTAAGATTTTCTGCCTAAGCTTCAGTAGCTGGGATTATAGTTGAAGGCCACTGTACCAGCTGATTTCCTTTTTTTTTGTTTCCTTTCACTCTACTGATTTTATTATCACTCATGTACTGTAGCACTAACCTTTATAAATACAGTGGTTCTTAGTCTGCTTACCTGGTCATGCACCTACCAGCAGTAAATTCGATATATGTATTTATTTTTTTTTTTGGCAGAACTGGGGATTGAACCCAGGCCCTTGCACTTGCCAGGGAAGTGCTTATTCCACTGAGCCATCTCCCTGGCCTCACACCACGCCAGCATTAAATCCCACAGCATTTTCATCACTCCAAAAAGAAAATCTAGAGCCACTGGCACTGCCCATTTTCTCTCTCCGTTGGCTGGCGGTGAATCTATGTATGGCATGTGTGCCACAGCGTGGTATTGTTAGCATGGAAAGTTCTGAAAGGCTCACCATCACTGACGTAGGTGGTAGAGGATTAATGTACTTTCTGTCTTTATGCAGTTGCCTGTTCCATATAAACAGAATCCTGCTGTGTTTGTTTTTTGTGACAGACTTACTCCTTTGGCATAATGCTTTCATGGTCCATCCATGCAGTAGCTTGTATTGTTACTTTGTTCCTTTCCTGTCTGAAGAGGACTTGGTTGTGAGGGTGTATATCCCCTTTTGTTTTTCCTGTTACCAGAGGATGGTCATTTGAATTCTTTCTTGGCTATTCTGAAAAAATGCTGCAGTGAACATTAATGAGCAGATTCTTGTGCAGACATCTTTTCAGTTCTCTCTGGGTGAAACTGCTGTGTTGTGTGTTGGCTGTAATTTTCAAGGAGTGGTCAAGTTGTTTGATATGAAGGCTGCATCATACTGTATTCCACCAGAAGTGTGTGACACTCCTGTTTCTCCACACCCTGGCTGACACTTGTTATTGTCCATCATCCTGTCATAGCTGTTCTGCTGGGTGGTCACCTGGTCTGTCAGAACATGATGTGACCATGATTGTTTTTCCCTAAGGACTCACGGTGTTGAGAGCATCTGTTCATATACTTATGGGACTTTTGTGTCTGCTTTGAACCCTGCTCAGGTTCATTATCATTTTTGATTTGATTATTTTTGCTGTTGAGTTGTAAGAATTCTTTATATATTCTAGTTAGGAGTCCCTTAGTAGATATATGATTTACAGATATTTTCATGTTGTTCTTTTTTGTCTGTGGAAATCCAGAGGTTTTAAATTTAAGTATTTTTTTTCTTGTTGTTTATGCATTTGATGTCACAATTAAGAAACTTGCTTGATCCAAGGTTATGAAACTTTGTATCTGTCTTTTAAGTTTTATAGTTTTAGCTTTGTTTTTGGTTGTACTAAATTTTAACTCAGGGACTTGAATATGCAGGGCAGGGCACTCCTACCAGTGAACTATAACCTCAGTATGCTTTTATTTTTAAATTTTATTTGAGACAGGGTCTCCCTAAATTGTTCTTGGTTGGCCTTGAACTTTTGGTCCTACTGCCTCAACCTCCTGAGTAGCTGGGATTATAATAGCATGTAACTGCACCTTGCATTCTTCCATTGAGAACTGTGACACATGTTAGGTGTTTTTTTTTTTTTTTTTTTTTGTAACAGGTATGAGGTGGGCTTCCAACTTTTTTCTATGTTTATGGATATCTAGTACCATTTGTTGAAAAGACTGTTTGCTTATTGAATGGTATATGTGTTGATTATAGAACTGAAGGTTCATTTCTGGAGTGTTAGTTGCTCTAGGTATGTCTTTCCCGCCAGTACCACATTGTCTTGGATAGTATATCTTTGTAGTGATTTTTTTCCCCCCATTGGTGGTATGGGAATTGAACCCAAGGCCTTTATGCTGCATTACATTACACCCCCTTTTATTATTTTGAGGTAAGGTCTCACTGTGTTGCCAAGGCCTAGGCTTAAACTTTTGATCCTCCTGCCTCAGCCTTCCAGGGTGCTAGAATTACTATTGTACCATCAGGCTTGACTGGTTTGGAATCTCAAATTATCAAACCTCCAGACTTTGTTCTTTTTAAAGATTGTTTTGACTATTCTGGCTCCCTTATATTTTTCATTTGAATGAATGGTTCAGTTTGTCAGTCTCTACAAAAAAGGCAGCTGGGATTATATTTAATCTCTATCTAAGAGATAAAATTCTTTTACGGATCTGCTACATGTGTAGGAACTCCTGACTGAATCAGGCACCCAAGCATCTTGCTTGAAAAGCATACTGTTGTTTTAATTTATCAGTATAGTAGGCTGCTTTGGTGAAACACTGTAATTCACTCTTAGGTTGAAATTGGACTTTTCAGATTTCAAGAGAGCAAATAGCTAGTCTACAGTCAGTAGGTCAATTTCTTATAATGTGTTCTTTTGATCTGAAAGCTTGCTGATATCTTCTCTGTGCAAAAGAAAAAAAAGTAGTAATTTGTTAACACACAGAATGGTTAATAGAGAATTAGATTATGCCTATTAATATTTAATCACAAAAGGGTTGAAATATGCTACAGGAAAATTGTGATGTTGAAATATATTAGTATTTGTTATCGTTGTTTTGGAGGCAGCAGAGATATTCGAGGACTTTGTAGTCTTTCAGGGTCCAGGTGAACATCAGTTATTGTTAAGCTTTTTGTCTCAGCTCCTTTGCTCCACACATAATAACCAGGTGCCCCTCTGTGCCCGGCACAGGGAAGGACAAATGGATCCCCTGTCCTCATGGAGCCCACAGTGGAGAGCCTGACCTTAATCAGGGTGCCCTGTGAGATCGCACCTGGAATGCAGCGCTGTGAAGAGGATGCAGTGATCTTCAGGGGTTCAGTACTCTGAGAGGTGGGGAGGCCTTCTGAACAGTGCTGTGGAGGAACGGGTGGTTAACTGGGGGAGGAATTATGGGAGGAAGTTCCAGTAATGGGGTGAGCTGGTTTGTGAGAGGTGTGGGCATGGTCACGTCATGTTCTGGTCCTGTGCAACTTGGGGAAATAGTATCTGAGCACTTGGGTCCAGCCTTGAACCCTGAGTGCTTTGTGCCTGAGCAAGTTGCATAACCTTTCTGAGCTTACTTACAATAGCTGTTTATTTGGAGACATTTATATCAATACATGCACATCTAAGCTTTTGATGTTTTAAAATTTATTTATTTATTTAAGTGGCACAGGGTCTTGCTATACAGCTCAGACTTGTAGTGATTCCTCCTGTATCAGTTTCCCCAGGGATTACAGGCGTGTGCCATCACACCTGGTTTTGGTGGCTGGCTTGGCATGGGGCCAGGGTGGCATGTGGTACTGGGGATTGAACCCCAGTTGATTGTTTACATATAACTCATCTATAATTAATCTTTGTGACCTTCTGTGATTGGCAACTTAGAAATGTAGTACTGGCAAATTCAAGTACTTTTCTGAACATTTTCCCTGGTCTTTGACATTAGTATTCACTTATTACACATTTACTCCAGAAGCCTGTAGGGGAGCAGGTGGGACTGAAATTGATTAAAGGCTTTTCATAGTGTTGCCATACAGCACCTGGAAGATCTGGAAAGGCTTCCTGGAGGAAGTAGAATTTGACCTGGAATCATTGACAGGCAAACATGGTGGCTGGGGAGCAATTCCTGAGGAAACAGAGGAGGAGTAAAGCTAGCAGAGGACAGGGTGCAGTTAGAATTTCGGGTGCATGTGGAAAAGGAGTCAGGGGTCAGGTGGCAGGGGCTTGGAAAGGCTGATGAGGAGTCTGGATTTCATGCGCTGCTCTGGGAGAGCCTTTTAGAATTGTTTTTAAGCAGAGAGGAATTGATTGGATAAAGTCGATCTCCTTTATGGTGCTACCGAGGACCACCAGCTTATCTCTAACTTGCTCTTCACATATGCAGCCCAGCCACAGAGCATCGTGTTCCGTGTTTTAGATTCTGTGCTCCAGTTAGGGTCCCATGCCTTCTCATGGCTGTAGGTCTTGCATCTGGTTTGCCTTGACTTAGGAAGTGCACTTCCTCCAGAAGGTGGCACACAACTCGCCCTTGTGCTGCTGGCTCACATGCTCGGCTCGGGTCTGGGTTTGCACTCACGCACACTCGTCTGAGAAGCCTTCTTGACCGTACTTGCCTCTTTCCAGTTGGGCTGGGAGCCCAACCATTGTCCACTGATAGCACTCCAAGGTTCTCCTGGCACCTGTGAGTCCTGAATGGAGTTGCTTTTACTCCTTTTTCTCCCTCAGCCTCGTTACTGTAGGTTGAATGAATGAGCCACTGGGAAGGCTGGAGTTGGGAGAAAATCACTCCTGGCAGGGATTGTCTGTAGCATTTGGGTTGAAGAAAGAGCTGGTGTGCTGAGTTGTCTTTATGGAGTTTGTGACTGGTGGAATATGGGCCTTGAGGGATGTGCACTGCTAGGTTTTTTAATTTTTTTTTTTTTTTGGTACAGTTGCAGTAGTCCCAGAATATGCCTCCACAGCATGGCATTGGAAACACAGGTCAGAGATTAGGGACTCATTCACAGCAGCTTTGCTTTCTTCATTGCTGTTACTGGGTAAGGGGACCCTGATGCCGCATGGAAATGCTACAGACAATTGCTGCTAGTGTGAACAATTCCTAGCATGTATGAGGATGTGGGTTTAGTCTCTACTACCTCAGAAAACTAGGAGTAGAACTCTATGTGGTGAGGTAGTGAGGTGACTGTGGGAGACAAGAAGGAGACTGGGGTAGAATTGGTGTGGTGAATGTTTACATTTCATTGTGCCAGGGAGGAGGATAAAGAGAGGCTGCGGATGGCTAGAGAGGTGTAACTAAGTGGGAAGGGTTAAAAAGTCAGGATCTCAGTGCAGAAATTTGAAAGGCAGCCATCATTTGCAGTGCCACAGAGTTTAAATGGACTGCAGGGGAAGGCAAGGAGTCATCTTGTAGCATATTAGTTGCTGCCTGCTGCTGTAACAAGTGGTCTTAAGCTTAGTGACCGCCAGCAGCAGATGCTGATGGTCTCAGGGTCACTGTGATTCTGTGTTTGGGTGCATGTGGCCAACCAAGTCTGCAGCCTCAGGCCCCATGGCCTGCTGTCCAGCTGTGGCCAGTACTGGGCTCTCATGGGCAGGGGTGATGGGAAGGCTCTGCTCCCAGCTCCAGGGTCACCCAGAGTCGCTTTGTGTGGGTATTGGACTGAGGCCTTAGCTCCTTGCTGGCATGAGCATAGGTCACTCAGTTCTGGCCACCAGGCCATATGCATGGGCTCATTCAGAGCCAGTGAGTCAGTAACACAGTAGCTGCCACAGTCTGCTACCCAGGCACAGAAGTGATAGCTCATCAGCTTTGCCACATTGTGCTGGTCCAAAGCCACCAGCCACACTCGAGGGGAGGGGACTCCGCACAGGTGATAGCATCAGGGGTGGGGATTGTGCAGCTTGTCCACCACAAGAATAGGGATGGGAACCAGAAAGCATTAGTGCAGTTCTTATGCAGGGAAGGGTTGCACCTTGTTGGGTGCAAGGGAAGGATGTTTGGAGGTGAAGTTCCAGGTGAGGATTTAAGAGGTAGTTAAGAGGCCCCCCTCAGGCAGCCTTCCCATCCTCCTTCATCCCAGACAAGTGGCACAGGTCCCTGGGTGTGTCCTGGCTCCTGTTTTATTGACTGCCTTGTAACTGCCATTGATAAACCCATCTGTTCTGCCAGAATAGCATGATTTACTGTGCTGTTCCTGTCACTGAAGGTATCTGTCCTGCTTGCCTTATGGTTTTGTTGAGGATGCAAGTAGGTGACTCAGATGTAAGTTTTTACCTAGTATGAAGTGATGTGCAAGCAAAAGGTATTAAACTGCGCTACTTTTTCTCCCTATAGGTAGACTACAAGAAATGTAATGTGGGTTTCTCTTGTTAACTTGGATTCATTGTGTTCAATAACATATGTTATTGAACTGGGTTTTATTTGAAATTGTGATAGTTTTAGGGCCTTCTGAGTGGAGTGTTTGCTTATATGATAAATCATCCCAGACTGCTGCATTTTTCAAGTCCTTTTGTTCAACTTTCGTTGTTTGAGGGAAAAAAAAAAAATCTGTCTTTGCTGTCCTTGTCACTCTGTTCCTTCTGTCTGTGTGTCAACTGCTAACTCGTTTTTTTCCCTTCTGATTATTGCCTCTGATCTTCTCTGGGCTTGGCAACCTGATAATTAAGCTTGTTGTAACTGTGAGTAGTTTAATGGTGCCCAGGCTAGGAATGTGGGTCTAAGCCTTTCACCATAACGTAGGTGAGCTGTTGTGTACAGGCACCGTACCAGTCTCCTCTGGCCTCTTGACACCTTTTGGCTTCCTCCCTGTATGCGGCCTGAGTTGCACAGAGGCCGCACCATGCTGGGGTGGAGGGGCGCAGTTGCCATTTTGCTGGCCTATGCCTTATTGCTCTGTTAGGCAAAGCAGTGTCCTTCTTCTTGCCTTACCTTTTTTTTTGGTGGAACCGGGTATTGAACTCAGGTCTTTGAGCTTGTCAGGAAGTGCTTATTCCACTGAGCCATCTCCCTGGCCCCTCTTGCCTTACTTTTGATAAAGTTTTAGTTTTCTGGGTAGTGGTTAGAGGTGATGGGTGGTCTGGTTAATGAACCAAAAAATATTTGAGAAGCATGGAGGTCATCAGGTAAGACCTGCATCCAGGCTTCCCTTGGGATGTGTGCCCAGTGCCCAGCTCGAGGCCTAGCTGCTGTTCTCAGCTGCCCATTTGCTTCAGCTTTTGCCAAGAGCCACTGTTTACCTTTGGGAAAAGCGTTTCTGCCTCTCTAGGGAGTTTGCTGGTTTTTTTTTTTTTTTTTTTTTTGGTACTATGAATTGAACTCAGGACCTTGTGCTTACCAGGCAGGTGCCATGCCACTGAGCTGTCTCCCTGGCTCTGCCATGTGTTTTTGTTCAAACAGTGGAGTGGTAAGGGCGGTCCCTGCTATTTCTGCTAGCCAGATGCCTGAGTGTCTCCTTTTCTAGAGTAGACATGTTTGCTACTGGTTTAGGCTGAAGATGGTTTCTAAATGAGAAAGCGCTTCTTACATGTACATGAATGCTGGCAGGCCTAGTTTATATCTGAGGAGTTAAAAATTGTCTTTAGTAATAGTTACAAGAAGTGCCACTAAAACAGTGTGATTTTCAATCTTAAAAATTTTTATTTTTAGGGACTAGGGATTTGGCTCAGCCATAGAATGCTTGCCTAGCAAGCTGAAAGCCCTGAGCTCAGTTCTGGGCACCAAAAGAAAAAGAAGAAAACTTTCATGTATTTGGTACAGGGCCTCACTACACAAACAGCTTGGACTCATAGTGGTCTTCCTGTCTCGGTCTCCCCAGTCTGGGATTATACATGTGTGCCTTTGTGCCTGGTTTTGCTGTCTGACATGGTGCACCTGGCGTGGTACAGGTACTAGGGATTGAACTCTGGTCTTTGCGCTTGCCAGGCAGCCACTTAGACCACCGAGCTATCTCTGTGGCCCCATCATTTTAAATCTTGTATAGGTCTTTTTACTTAATATATTCTGCTGGAATATATGTACAAGTGTGAACATTTATTAAATGCTCTTTGGTTATTTTCAGACTGTTGAGTTTACTAGCTTCCAAGCCAAATTGAATTTATGAAAATTCTAATGATATTGTGGTTCATTCAGAAAAGATTTTTTTAAAAAATTCTGAAATCACATTAAACATGCTTTACATGAATCTCTGTTAATAGTCAGTTAATCTGATTTCAGAGGCCCTAAATCAGGCTAGTTCTGTTCTAGAACTAGTTCCTATAGGCTGTTTAGACCTGTGGCCATATGTGGCTTGCTTTTGAACCTCACTGTAGGTGTTGAACTCAATTTGAGAGCCTAAATGGTTTGTGCCCCAATTCTTGCAGAGGTTCCTGTTTCACCATTTTATTTTGCCTGTCCCAGGAAGGAAGGCACTGCCTAGCAGATTTTTTCCTTTAATATGAGTGTATGCTTTAATTTTGTTTCTGTCCCATGGGAATATTGTGAGGGCTGTTGTAGTACAGTAGTGCTTATGGTATATTTTAAAGTTCCTGGAAAGAGGTAATAGGTGATCACAAAACATTTTTGTACCATAGCAATACCTGAATTTCCCACTTAACCTGTTGTGGTTTAGAGAAAGGATAAAGCTAAAGCTACTTGTGTTTAGGGTTCATGTTTGTATCCAGTCTCAAGATCTCATTACTGATCTTACAGAGTGCTCCAAAGCCTGGCTTTTGGTGGATCTTACTGTGCATATCTTAGTTAACAGGCTTGTGCTACAGCCAGAGTTTTGTATTGGCTCTTTCAGAGGGGTGGGACAGGATGGCCCGGCTGGGAGGGGATGAGGCTGTTGAGTATCCTCCCACCAACCATCTTGTGTGTGTGTGTGTGTGTGTATGTGTGTGTGTGAGAGAGAGAGAGAGTGATCTAGAGGTTTCCTGATTTCTTGAATAAAGGGATTTGGTTTCTTTGAAAATACCTCACAGCCTTGCATGGACCCAGGCTCCAGAGCCCCTGATTTGCACCCATCTCTGGCAGGGTCATGCCACAGCTCCTCGGGATGCTTGTTCAGGGGACCAGAGGATAGGAGGCAATCACATCGGTGGGGGTGGGGCAGAGCAGTGCTCAAGAGAGACTGAGTGCTGTTGTTCCTTTTCATGACAGTTTGGGAGTGCCACTTATTTATAAATCCAACAAATAATTTGAGCTTCTGTTTGTGGCAAACATTGAATTAAGTGCTGGAGACACTGGGATGGAGAAGCCAGATATCCCTTCAAGGGTGCCTTTTTTTTAATGCAATTGAATCTTGAAAAATATTTATGAGAGGAGAAATACTAGATCGGTTTTAGATGCCTTAGGGATTAAAGGTGGGGTTGTAGGTTGGTAAAAGATGTTTCTGAAACTACCAACTCTTGTGTAATTAAAAGATAATTTACAGATGACATTGTGTAGAGACTGGTTAGCTGATCTCAGAACCTGCCTCCTCTTCCTGGGCTTCTCCTTGCCTCCCTTCCAGTCAGATAAGGCTTTGTGGCCAAATTTTTCGTGATGGGATGACTGCCAAGAAGCATCCTCCTTTCAGGCCTGGTCCTTCTCCTTGGCTCAATGGGGGAGAACACAGTGACCTTGGAAGCTCCTACCACAGATGGAAGGGGCGTGGGTACCAGTGCCACTACCACCAGCTGGAGGGGAGCTTTGTTGACCAGGAATACCTGGTTGGGACTTTACCTGTGCTACTTCTAGCCACTGCACTGCACAATTTTCTGTGAGTTAGCCTACCCACTTAAGCACCATGCTTAAAAAAGCACTCTGCTCTGATTGTATATCTGTAATGCTTTACACAGGAGCATGGATTTCAGGAACCAATCTAAGATATAGTAAGTGACAGAAAAGTTTAGAGTCTCACTTCCAGTTGATACAGTGGTTTATTGCACTCAGTGTGGCCTCTGTTTAATAAGCTGCATGGATCCTCAGTTAGCTTTAATGGCATCTGTAGAGACTTAAACATCCTTAATTCTTGTTTCAAAGGACTGTAAATAGTTTTCATCATGTTACTTTTATGTTCCAAAGCCTGTAATCACTTCTTATTATATGTCATTTTGTTTCATTAATCTATCACCCAAAAACTATACATATGTAATGGAAATACCTGTGTGTAACAACCTGATCCAGGTTCTCTGAAGAGAAACAAAATGAATAAAACATAGTCCTTGCCTTCAAAGAGTTTATGCTTGGTATATTGCATTTGCACTCTAGTACATATGCCCTTCATTTTTGCCTTTAATAAGCCATGCCTTATTATTCCATTACCCTTTCCCCATTGTGGTCTCCTCAGCTAGATAGTGCACTTCCTGAACGCAGGGACTGTATGTTATAGAGCCCTGCACCTCATCTTGGGGGTACTTGTAGCAGACACTGGGCACTGTGCTTAATTGAGCAGGTATCCCTACAATTTCTCTTGATTATCTTGCTTGGGTATTCTAGCATAGTTTTGTACTATAGTCTATTTTAACAGACAAAAGTACTCTTCTGGTCTATGAGGAATTCACAGAAATGTGCATTTGAGAAATGTCAAGATTTGAAGGGTCTTTTTTAAAACATTTATCTAAATCCTGATCTTTTAGGTTGATCATCTGGTTCATGACATACAAGGTACGGCCATGAACAGGGCAGTGGTGTCACTTGGAACTCCGTGGAGGCGACTTTCAGGTCCCACACAGACTTGTGACTCAGAACCTGCATTTAAACAGAAGTCCTCGTATAATCCATGTGCATATAAGGTTAATTTCCCATATGGCTCTTGAGAAAACCAGGAAAATTTGAGTTGCCCAGAGTCATGGAAGTGTGTATTTTGCACATTTGGGTAGCTTAGGAATTATTAAAATAATAGGTACCCCTTGTCAGACATTGTCTCCTGAATTGGACAGGATAACAGCCTGGGTTTCAGGATGTTAAAGAAAGTCTCCCTAGATGACCATCTTGAGGTGAACTGTTGAACTGATTGACGTGTGTTCACGTCAATAATAGCCTGGCATAAATAGTGAGTTTAAAGCTTGCCTGGAATACATAGTGCGACCATGTCTCAAGACTAAAACCTCCGGAAAGGAAAAAAAAAAAAAAATTCCAACTGAGTTTTCATAGTGTATTGTTTTTAGCCCTGTGAGCATAGATACATGAAAAAGTGTCTACCTTGCGGTCTGCCTTGTTCCTTTAGAATGGATCCTCTCCTGCCCTGTCACTGCTGGGCCCCAGCTGCCTCCATCAGCCGTTTTCCTACACATGTCAGTTCTTCCTTTTCTGTGTATAGATCCTTCACATGTGTTCTGTGGGAAGGAAATCCAGGCTGTTCTGAGGCACCATAGGGGCTACAGGAGAAGTGGCCTTGTGGGACTAAAAACAGTAGTTGTGGGAGGACCCTTGTCTGACTCAACACTTGTGCCTTTCCACTCTGCAGTGCTGTCACGAGGGGCGCTTTGCCCAACCTCTCAGCAGCACAGGGGACCTGGGCAGGACCACTTCAGCTCCGCATGCAGTGGCTCCCAGAAGCAGGCTGTGGAGGTCTGGCACTCAGTGTCCAGGATGGAGACTCGGACCAGGGCAGCCAGGTCTTGTCCCTCACCCCTGTTCTTGTGCTCTGCCTTTTGTGCTTGGACAGCCTGGGACTTTAGAGGCTAGGGTGAGGACTCTCACTTTCGATTTGTGTGAGTTGCTTTTGGAATGCAATTAATTGTTAAGGCTTCATTGTGCTCTGGAGAAAGCATTAGTTTTTGTTCATGATGTTTGTGTTATGTATGTTAGTTTAATGCTTAATTTTTTCTGTTTATTATGTATTTGGAACATTTTACCACTAATTCACTTATTATCAGAGTTTAATGTTGAATATGAAAATCCTTTTTTTTGTGAAGCCGTTAGTGTGTCCTGCCAAATATTAGTGATATTAATTTTTTGATGTGAGACCATTGTCAAGATTTTTTTCTTTTCTTCTTTTTTTGGCAGGATCAGGATTGAACTCTGATCCTTGCACTTGTCAGGGAAGTGCTCATTCTATTGAGCCATCTCCCTGGCCTCCTGTCTCCTCCCTTCCTTCCCCTCCCCTCCCCCTTTGTATTTGGTACAGGGTCTCACTCTGCAGCTCAGACTTGTACTGATCTTCCTGTTTTCAGCCTCCCCAGCGCTACCATTACAGATGTGTGCTACCATGCCTGGTCTTGGTGGCTGGTTTAGCGTGCCCAGGGGTGGGGCAGTACAGCATGTGGTGCCAGGGATTGAACCTGGTCTCTGTGCTAGTTTGCTGAACTATCTTACTAGTCTTCAAGATTTCTTGAAGGCCACTTAAATCATTTTTGGTAATAGGCCTGAAAATGTTAAGCCTTAAACATATTTGTTTGCTGGTTTGGTACAGGGTCTTGACACACAGCTTGGACTTGTAGTGATCCTCCTGTCTCAGCCCCTCCGGTGCTGGGATTACAGGCTTGCGTCATCATACCTGGCATGTGGTACTGGGGATTGAAACTGGGCCCTTGTTGCTTGCCAGGCAGGTGCTTAGACTGCCGTGCTATCTCCCCAGCCCAAAGACATTCTTTTTAACATTATAAAACTTCACATTTCAGTCGAGAAACTTCATGAAGATGAGATGTGGCTTTCATGTGGTCAGCAGGCTATTCCTGGAGATGGACAGAGGTCAGAGGAAGTTGGTGATCTGTTCTCTGTGTAACATGCTGTAATTGCTTGCTGACAGTTGGGTAGAAACCCATATGCTGAGAAGAGTCCATATTGTCTAGGACAGTCCTTGGGGCTGGATGCCACTGCAGGTAGTAGTGCAGATGGTATTGCAGGTAGCTCCTACTGTCACATAGAGGACAGTAAAAGCCCTAGAATAATAATTTTCTAGAAATAGGAAAGGAGCCAATGGCAGCCTGAGGGCAGAAATATTGTCTTCTGACTTATTCATCTGCCAAACTGCTAGCTAGCTTCACAAGGGTGTTGTGTTTGAGTGGTATGGTGGGTTTGTTGTGGGAAGTGGCTAATGATATTTGACACTGACTGACTGTAAAATAATAATTATGTTTAAACACATGTCCCATTAAAAAATTATACAAGTAATATGTGTGCATGTGTGTAGTTCTTTTTTTTTTTTTTTTTTTTTTGCGGAACCAGGGATTGAACTCAGTCCCTTGTGCTTGCCAGGGAAGTGCTTATTCCATTGAGTCATCTCCCCGGCCCCATGTGTGTAGTTCTTTTCCACATACTTCTTGTTCTGAAATAATCCTAAGCCTGTAGTATGAAGCACTTTTTCACATTGAACCATTTGTAAATAAGTTGACAATATTTTCATCACTCACATACTTTATTATATATTTCCTACAAACAAGAAAGTTTTCTGCCCTAACTGCAATACAGTAATCAAAATCAGGAAATTGACATTGAGACATTTCTGCCATCAAATGCTCAACTCCTGTTGACCCCACAGTGACCCTTGTGAAATAAATGTCCAATCAGAACCATGGGATGTGTTTGGTCGCCTCTTCAGTCTCTTCTAATATAGAACAGTGCTGTCCTTTCTCACTTTCATGACCTTGAGCTTTAAGATTGCAGGCCACTCATTTTGTGGAATGTTCTTCATTTTGGATTTGTCTGATGTTTCCTTATGATTAGATTCAGGTTTTGTATCTTTGGCAGGAATATCACAGAAGAGTCAGAATATATCTTTTTCAAAGATTAGTTTTACATTTTATTTTCTGTTTCCTTAGAGCGTTTCCCAAAGTGTATTCTGCGGAACTAGCACCTACTGTGTTCTCAACACCGTGCCACCTATAGAAGGTAGGACTTGAAACAGCTTTTGACTTACAGAAGGGGTGGGCTTGGCAGTGCGAGTGACTCCTCATCATAGCGCAGTGTAGACAGACTTTGACAGGACCTAGAAGGCCTGGGTTCTGCTGTAACTTGAACTGTGTGATCTTAGATGAGTTACTTAATCCTTCTGGAGCGGAGCATGAATACTGTCCTCCTGAAGTTTTTTGTGAGGATTCCAAAAGGTAATGGATTCAAGTCACGCAGAAGATTCAGAGTACTCTGTAGGTACTGGATAGAGTAGAACAGTTCTAGAAGTCTGTAGCGTCTAGTACCAGGTGGTACAGAGCAGGAGCAGTGTGGCATTGTGGCAGAAGCTGCAGGTGGTGTCTGAATCCCACCAAGCCACTTGTAGCTAGGGTTCCTGGGCAGGTTAATCTCAGTCTCGTATTCCTCATCTATAAAGTGTGAGTAATTAAGCTTTTATGCTTTAAATTGTGAGGGTGAGATGAGGGAGTGCAAGTAAAGTCCTTTCTGGGTGCCTGCTAGAGTCAAGTCCCACAAATGTTTACCTCTAGCTAGAAATAGGAAGTTGGTTTACTTGGTCACATGTAGCTCACAGTTATAATTGAATGAAATAAAACAGAAGAAAATGTCTCCAGGCACAAATTGGAATGATAGGTTGCAGGGCTTCTGGGCCTCTTGTCTATCTGCCCCTATTGATTTGTTTTTAGATTGAAAATGTAAACGTAGCTGGGTGTGGTGGTGCATACCTATAATCCCAGCACTTGGGAGGCTGAGGCAGGAGGATTATGGGTTCGAGGCCAGCTTGGGTTACATAATTCAAGAGCAGTCTGACTACGATTGAGACCCTATCTCTAAAATTAAATAAATAAAAGAAAAAAGTAAGTGCAGATAAATAGGGATTTGTCAAACCTGAGGTATGAGTTGATGTAAACCTGGACAGAGTAACCGATTGACAAATCTGAGTCACATAGAAATAGGAAAAAGAGATGTGATGATCATACAACTAAGAGGAGACAGATTGTTAAATAGTAAAATTACTTAATATTTTTCTACTTTAAAAATATTAATATTTTGAAACCTTGAAACAACTTTTTGTATACATTGGGCTTTAATTCATTTTGGAGACTTTCTTTGGAAAAGAACAGTGTAAGACCTGAGCAATGCTTGGCACGTTGGTGCTTGCTTAGGGCTTGTTTAGGAGGAAGGCGGTTTGTAGGTCCTCGGCTAGTCATGCGGTGCCTGCTTCTGAGAGCGCCATGCTGGCTTGAAAGAAGCAGTGCATGCTTGTGTGTCCTGCATCAGTTCCCATCCTGCTAATTAAATCTAAGCACATAACAATTAGAGCTAGACAGGAATTGTAGAGCTTCCTTTTAATTTTACCTCTCCAAGTTGGTTATCAAATATACTCCCAATAAGATCTAGCAGTTGGCTACACAGTTGTGCCAACTTATTTTGAACAATTGGGTCCAGAGATTGAGGGATGACTCATAATCAACTTGATTGGATACTAGTGTTTGTCGTTATTCACAAACCCCAAATTATTTGATTTTTTTTTTATTAATTACGAATCAAATAAAAAGGTGTTATTTCTAGGTTAGAGTTAATGTAGTTATATTTTACCTTGCAGAAATGTAATCACAGTGCCCTAAGGAACAGCTCAGATAAATTTCTTTGGATTTAAAAATGGTTTGTTAGTGTGAATCTTCATTTTTAGAAACAGAACCAAAAGCAAGAGTTCTACTTTACCTTGTTAACTAGGTGAATAAGCATTTTTTTTTTTTTTTTTTTTTAGCTAAGTTGTACTGTGCCTTTAAAATCATTGTTTGGAAAATACTTGACGATTGGTTAGAAAGGATGGTTTATTCTCTAGAATTATAGCTGTCAGCCAAACAAATCATCTGTCATTTTCAAGAGTTTCACTAGTTATGTTTTTATTGTGGAAGTTGGAAAATTATTTTGTAGTCATATATCATGTATGTTTTGCTAGGTAATGATAATAAAATGTTACATTGTCACTTGGTTGGCACTCATGTTCTGCAGTGTCAGAGTTAAGTGTTTGGATCGAATACTGAGATACAGCCGGAACATACATATTCCTAAATTTTGTTGTTGGAGACTGCTTATTAGGGTTTAAAAACTTGTACATGCATTTAATTATTTAATCGTTTATAGTTATCCTAAAATATTAAGGAGCAGCTCTTAATTAAAAACATACTTTCATGCAGTATTGCCATGTGAACAGTTCTGTTCCAGTGTGAAAGCAGTTCCAATTTATTAGACTTTACCTGGAAACACCACAATTTGGAAGTACAAGTTTTAGCATTTTGTCTTTTTGAGTTTCTAATAATTCTTTGACAGTATTGAGATGAGCATCTTCATAATATAGTAGGAAGATTGTTATGTTTCTTAAAATCATCCAGTTTCTATTCAGTATGAGCCTAAACCTCTGGAAATGGCACAATTTAACAACTGATTAAGGGGAAACCATTGGCCTGTCATACTTTTATGACAGGGGTTCCTTTTAACCCCTGGCTGTGCATCCCTATAAAGCACTGTATTTAGAAACTTGATTGAGACAGTGCTTACACAGCCCTTCTGCTTTGCTTTTCTTCTTAAAAGCCTTTGGGCCAAATCACTGCTGCCTGATTTGATATCAGTAGAAACGAAAGCTTTTCCTGTAACAGTTGTGTTGTTAAGGGACCCCCACCCCCATGCTTTTATTTATCGCAGGGTAGATAGGTTCTTTAAAGAGACTGAAAGGATAGAAAATTAATAAGAGTTTGTGAACAGAAACAGATAGAAGCTAGAGTTGAGTATTTTGTTCATTAGTGTTCATAATTCTGCTTTAAACAGATGGCTTTCTCAGAGATGTGACCATTCATATGCAGTGCAGAGGAAGTCCATTGATTTGAGCATCTAGCATAGTGCTATTTTCATAAAAGATACTGTGTAAATATTAAACATTTGAATTGAGTATAGATTTTAGAATTTTATCTCTACTTTCAAAATTATGTATACATGGGGATTAAAAAAATGAGAATAAAATCACTTTGGGGCAGAGAGAAGGGAGGTAAAGGCTCATGTGTTTTTGGCCTTCTGTGCTTTAAAGTTTAACGGCCCATGGCATCTCCCTTGGGAGCATGAAGTGCAGGGAGCGTGCACAGCATGTAAAAGTATGAAGATTTTACATTGTGTAATTAATGCACAGCTCCCTATGAACTTTCTCTTAGTTGAATAGTTTCCTTTTGTTAAAGAATTTACTCTTATTTTACTGCTGAATTAAAACTTCAGATTCTTTCAGTCAGTTTTTAAGTTTTTGTCGTGCAGTAGAAATAATATGATGGTATTGTAATTCAATTGGTTTTGTAGTTCATGGACCAAAAAAGATTTAGTATGCTAAAACTTTTTTTTAAGTTCAACCCTATAAAATGTTCTGTATGATGTAAATTTTTTAAGAATATTTCTATGCTTAGTATTTTCATTTTAAGATCTTTTACATGAGAAGAAATATATTAATCAGATGAGAAACTTTGGAGAGGGTTTTCTGAAAATATTTTTACTTTTTTTTTTCATCTTAAAAAAACAGACTGCTAAATAAAAGTGCAGTAAATAATTGGAAAATATGTTGTGGTATATGACTTTTAACATAAATGCCTTCATATGTGTGTAAGGTTGCTGAATTGTAAGGTGTATTATTGAATGAGTAACTTTTATAGGGATTTATTCCTGAAAGTTAATTAGGTGACACATAATTCTCTAATTGATGAATTTGGAACACTGAAAATATTAAGTAACTTACCCAAGGTCACACAATTAGAAAGTAGCAGAACTGGGCCAGAATTTTAGACTTGTAACTCTTAAGTTCCGTGTCTTTATTATACCTTATTAGTACAAAAAAGTTGGTAAGATTGTCTTATGGAGTAAATTCACTCTTTAATGTCTTAATGTGCTGGTCTTTTGTATCTAGTTATGCATTGTATCTTTTGGGTATATGTTGGGGATTTCATTTAGCATTAAAAAAAAGTTCAAGTGGGTAGACTTGAATCTTTAGATCTACTACAACTGGCAAGGATTTTTGAGCCAGGCAAAGAATCTGTGTAATAGGAGTGGAATAATAAAAGATACGTAAATAAATGACTGAAGGAATGCTAAAATGAAGTAGAGGCATCTGGTAGTCTGGTATCAGTTAGTCAGACAGACTGTGGAGTTTAAAACTCACATTTTGGTGAAGTACATTAATTATGTACATGTAAATCTGATTGCACAAAGTGATATATTTTTAGATTCAAGGTAGAGAGGCTAGCTGTTGTGTTATTTGGTAGCTAACTGCAGGTTCAATTCCTTATATAATTGAAGGATATATCTTTTAGGCAGTGAAGGAGTATTAGTTTATGAATAAGAAAGATAGTCATATTTTACTGTAATTCATTCTCCTTAGAAATTTAAAACTTTTTCAACTGATAAGAGGTTTCTGGGATGTGCGAGGTTAAATTGCTTCTCACTGGATGTGCATTATGGAAACATGGGTTTGGGCAGCTTCTGGGGTAGTCCCTGTTCGCTTGCCCGTGATGGAGCAGAGCTAGTTCTACCTTGGAAGCTGCTGGTCAGTCTTCTGCTCCCTCTGCCCTAAGCCTGTAGGCTAAGTGTCACAGCCTGAGGCAGGGAGACCCTGTGATGCTCATGGCCTCACAGCCTAGGTTGAGCTGCTGTTGGTGGCCCTTGCCAGTGTACTTGAAAGGAGACTTTTCTCTTATTTTCTCTGAATTTATTGTTTTCTTCTTTATAGATGATCATGGGAACAGCAATAGTAGTCATGTAAAAATCTTTTTACCGAAAAAGCTGCTTGAATGTCTGCCGAAATGTTCAAGTTTACCAAAAGAGAGGCACCGATGGAACACTAATGAGGTAGATAAATTTCTATTTTTAAGGGTATAATTATTTTAAGGCCAACTATAGGTTGTTTTGTATAGTACTATTTTATGTTAGCTTTAAATTCAAAGAAACTAGGAAATTGTCAAGGAGAGGGATATTTATTTATATTTGACAGAAACCAACATGTGTTTTGGTCTGTCTTGGATCTGCCGGGCTTGCATTGAAAATGTAAATGTGCACGCTGCTGACTTAACTAAGGGAGCATGAGTTTCTGCATTTGTGTTTTCTTGCCTTTGGTGTCTTGCATTTGGTGGTTAACTTGCCTGCATTTCAGGTAACTATTAGTTCTGTGTTGTAATGAATTAACAAATTTGCAACACCAGTGTGTCACAGATAGTATAGAGGTTTGATGGTGTGAAGTTTCTGTAGAATTGGGAAGGACAGCAAAACAGCTTTAGTTCTGATGTAGAAACTTGCTTGGAGAATTAACTGCTTTACCTTAGTGACAGGAATTTTTATTAGGAACGAAGGCTGAATAGGAGTGTGTATATTTGACATTTAGGTAGTGGATTGACAGTGTAAAATGAACAGTTTTTTTCTTGAGTGAAGGCTCATTTTATGGTAAAGTTTTATCTGTGATTCTTAGTAATAGTACATTGTTATTATCATTTTTTAAACTTTAAAATCTGAGTATTTGAATTTAGGATAATACCCATTGTGGTGATAAGAATTGGGTATGTATCCATTTCAGTTTAGGGTGGTATTCATTTATTGTGGTGAGGAGAATTGAGTACATGTTCATCAGTTTGTAAATTATATTGCTTGAAATCAGATGGTGAAGGTTGCTGTACAAGTCCACTGTTTCAACATGTATTTTTGAGTTAGGTGAAATACAACTCCCAGCCTCTGATTGGCATTCAGTTTTTTTTTTTTAAGGACACAGACTATGTTAGTATTTGTTGGCTTTTTTTTTTAAGACAGGTTCTTGCTATGTATGTCAGGCTAGCCTATATTTACCACACCAAGTTGCCTGGCTGTTGGCTTTGTTGTTTGAAAGATCTTGCTAGTTTGTTTCTTCTTCTTTTTTTTGGTCAGGATCTCACTACACATCTCGGACTTGTAGTGATCCTCTAATTTTCAGCCTCCCTAGTGCTGGGATTATAGGCATGCACTACCATGCCAGGACTCCATTGCCAGCTCAGTGGACCCGGGGGTGAGGCTGGCATAGCATGTGGTGCCAGGGCTCGAACCCTGGCTCCTGTGCTTACTTAAGTGCCTAGTCTGATGAGCTATCTCACTGGCCCTCCTGCTAGTTTATTGAGTCACTATGGTTTTGAGATGTGGGAGGTTACATGAATGAAAAATCCCTTAATAGTTACAGATTTAAGTACTTTGCAGAAGCTTACAGCTTTGTTACCTTGTCTTAACTGATTTTAAATCTCTTTTAGGGTCTATATGTGTATTTTGATTATGTGTTTGAATGGTATTTTCCCCTTAGGTAGAATACATTTACTTAGACAAACATTAGCTAATTTAGAGGCCTGTGATTTTAACCAGCTATTTGTTTATTAACTATTTCAAGCATTTTAGACATGAAAACAAAGTAAATATGCTGAAAATTAGTTGTAATCATGGATTGTAATTCTTACCAGCAACATAGTGTTATTTGGAACCCAGCAATTCTCTACTCCATTATAAATTATTTAAAAACTCAGTATGTTTCTTAGAATTCCCTGAAACATATATTTGATACTGTTATTATACGTTAGCTCCCATTTATAAGTATAGAAAATACATAATAGATGTTTTTTAGTGTTATGTTTCTTATGAAATAGGCAGTATAATTATAATTTAAAATTATATTTGAAACCAGAAATGGCCTAATGATTAAAATTGGTGGCTTCAAGAGTCTTATAACTAGCAGTGTCAGAAATGTAGTTGGCAGATTATTTAGACTTGTGGCTTCAAAACCTTTTCTTGTCCTTTATCTTTCATATGTTTATTTACCTCTAAATTATTTATACATTTTGCCAGTATATTAGGTGTCTTATAAGGCACTGGTAAAGGATTTTTATAGAGTACAGAGTAAAAGAAAATAAGATCTATATTTTCTCCTAGAATTCCCCCACACATACACCTTTGGAGACCCAGGCTACTGTCTTCCCACTTAAGAGAGGCGAGTGCATTCTGCCTGTGGCTGCAGAAATAGAAAATTGGGGTTCTACATTGGAAATGGTGGTTGCTTTGTGCAGGCTGTCATAGTTGCAGCAAGCACGGTAGAAAGAAGGGCTTCCCAAGGGTGAAGGCCAGAAGAAGTAGCACAGCTGAAGGGACAGTGACCAGTTAGTTCCTTTTTCTTGTGATCTTGTGTTCTTTCAGTAGTCTGTCAGCTCAGCACAGAAAAATTCTTAGGAGAACTGAGTTTAAAGCCTGGCCCACATTTCTATGTAAAGGACTTTGGCTTGTCTTTTTCTGTTTATTTCTCCCTTAGGAACAGTAGAGGAGTGTTATATGTGACAGCAGAGGACTTACATGTGAGGAGGTGTTAATTCTGTAGGGTGTTATGCAGTGATACTGCATCATTGTTTTTGTTTTATTTTATTTTGAACTGGCTTGGCTAATAGTAGGAAAAAAAACAATCAAGACAGCTACTTAAGTGCTTACTTCTGGTTTTGTCATGTATTGGCATTTCCCCATGTTCTTTAGCTTCCATTCTTCATGCTGACATTAAAACCTGAAGGAAACTGACTTCAGTGGACTTACTTCTCCCTGGAGTTCTGTGGTCTTAGGTTGGGGAAAATCTGTTGTCAACATTGCCAGAGAAATCTTTTAACTTGCCCGTGGGGGGAGTCGTGTGGCCATTAGAAGAGCCTAATTTCCTGCTGGGGTTGGAATAGGTGGTGATTTCAACTGAGGGCCACATGAGGCACTCCATTTATATTCACAAGGTACAAAAACTGCCTTTCTTTGGGTCCAGCTTCCTGAGACAAGGGGCTGGAACTGGAGTTGTGTGGGCCTGAGAGCAGTTGAATGCCCTGGAGTTGCATTTCCAGCTCCTCTACACTGTGTTTGCCAAGGAAAACTGGCAGCCTGTGCTGCCTCCGAAAAGTGGCAGCTGTCATCTCTCGCCATCCCCTGTGCTTGCTCCTCCCCCATTGAACTCCTGGGTAATGTGAGTTTGTACTGTGTGTGCTTGAGTGTGCGTGGTGTGTGTTTATAGGAAGGCAGAGGGAGCTTGTGCTCATTCAGGTGTTTATTGAGCACCTCTTCTTGGCTATTTATATGCTATTTTATATAACTTAATAGTATATAATTATATACTATTTTATATAATTTTTCTAAGCCATATAACAATATTGTAAGATGGGTAATATTTATTTTTAGGGATGAAGGATGTAGGTACAAAGGGTTTAGAAAATTGTGTCAAGATTGTGTACTTGATGGGGGCTATTTCTAAGTTTCTTTCAATGTTACTTATTAATTTCTAGGAACTTTCATTCTATTATTCATTGTTTAGACTTTTGATTAAACTCAGAACTGCCCTATGTACTCAGCCAATCCATTCTGTAATATAGTTTTGAATTAGAAAGAGTTAATGGAAGATTAGTATTGTCATTGAGTCAGTTCATACTGCAAGTATTTGGTGCAATTGAAAGTCACGCAAAGGAAGACTGAGAAAATGAAGAGATGGCATTCGCCTAAGCCTTTTTTTAGCCCTTTCAACCCATTGGAAGATAGGGAATCTTCTGTCCTTAGATGCTATTTGCAGTTGCAAAATAAATTGAATGTTATATCTAAAAATAGATCCGTTTTAGACTATGGATTCTCAACCATACTGATCCCTAGTTCTAAAGACTGTAAGGGAAATGATGATGACTGTAACAATAATTGTGGAGACCAACATTTATTGAACATTTATTGTATGGTAGGCACTATTGAGTCCTTTATGAATAATCACATTTAATCGTTGTCTTAGTCTTTTCTGGCCACTGGGACAAAACCCCTGACATCCACAACTTAAAAGAAGGTGAGTTTTAATTTGGTGCCCACTTGTTGAAGTTTTGGTCCATAGTTGTCAGGCTTGCTCATAGAAGTGGCCTGGGGGAAGGACCTGGGCTGATGAAAGCTGCTCAGGTCTTGGCCACCAGGAAGCAGAGATGAGAGGGAGGCACTGGGAGAGAGACAGACCCTTCTGTGTCGGCCCCCCAGACCCCCCTCTGTCTGCCAGACCTCCCTCCTCACAGCCGGCTGGCCATAGCGCTGTCATGATCCAGTCACCTTGCTGGCGCCCCACCTCTGAACACACGTGCCCTGTGGGGAACATTCTAGATCTGAACCAGTATGATCCTTGAATTGATTTTAAAAGGTAGGTTATATGATTATTCTTATATTATAGGTGAAGAAACCTTAGCTATAGGGAAGAGTTAAATAGTGTTCCCAGAGGCATCGGAGGTAGGGGCTTGGGCATTGTTGCCCCTGCAGCCTGGCTTCAGGGCTCATATTCCTTCCTGGTCTGTCCCTAGAGCAGTTTGAAGTGGGTTTTTCCAGTATCTGGCAGCTATTAAGTAATTTCAAATCCTTTTTGTTTTATGGAATTGTATGCTTGTTTTCATTTGCATGTTCAAGTGTATTTTTGCATGGTTTTCTTAAAAGTAGCAAAACTGATTTCTTAGGACAATCGTTTTGATTCTTAATACCAGATATTAATACTGGGCTCTGGATAATGAACAAAATATATTACAAGTAGAAATTTTGTACCTGTGTATAATTTAAGGATTAGGCCTGAGTTTTATTTTTATGACAAAGGAGAAAGAATATGTTAAACATAGAGCATGTTCTTTAATGGAACCAACTCTTACTTCATAATCAGTTGGTATTCACATCTTTACTAGGTGAACTAATTACAAGGTTTCTACATTTCAAGTTAATATTTTTAAGGCCCAGAGCCAGAAATAATTGTGTTAATGCAACTTTATGATTGCACAAATGACTGTTTCATAATTACACTTATTAGTACTCCATATATGTTGTCCAGACTGAAATTTCTTTTGTTTAGTTATTAATTAACTGTTTGACTTAAAATATAACTACTGCATTCCCAAGTCTCTGGCTCAGGGTTTCAAATGGCATTCTTCCAAAGCCAATCTAATGTAGCACCATCAGCCTTTTATAATTAATATGTTTGCCCTAAATATGCTCAAATCACTTTTGTGTGGTACAGTTTTTGAACTGTTAATGAAGTTTTGTTTTTTCTTTTACTATAGTTTTGCAGAGTAAGCAGATAGTTGTAATTTGTACCGATTGTTTAAAGAAAGAGGCATTACATGCTTTTAGTTGCTGGTAGTTTCAGAGGTCTTCTTACTAAGAATTGTTTTTTAATGATAAAGATGTTGATGCGGATACAGTGTAGATGTAGAGGGTATAGCTGAAGCCACACTCAGGTGCCTGAGGAAAAAAACTTGAGTATAATTATATAAGTTGTAGGAGGAGAATTGACTTTTTAAATATTGAAACACTGTCCTTCCCAACTTGTATTTAGGTAAGAAAAATGGATTTTCAGACTTGGAATTACTAAATTATCCTTCACTTAAGGGGTGTGTGTGTGTGTGTGTGTGTGTGTGTGTGTCTTTTTTGAGGCAGGGTCTTGCATGTAGTTCAAGTTGACCTTGACCTCAAACTATTGATGCTACTTATACCTTAGTCTCCTGAGTGCTGCGATTTCAACCATGTGTAACCACATCTGGCTCTAGTTGTATTGTTTTTGAAAAAGCCACATTATGTTTTTAAAATGTATTTAATCTTGTTTTGTATATGTAGACATACATTCTTGAGTTCTTTGTAGTATTTTTTTTTTTTTTTCTTTGTATAACTTTATAAAAGTGGATTTAGGTCTATAATTTGGCAGTAAAGGGTTTTGCTAGTATATTTCAATCTTTGAAATATGCAGTGACACCTTTTGGTGATGAGTTAGAACTCTTTAAACTCAGTGAAGGAGCTAAGCTGAAGAGTACCAGTATGCTAGTTATGAAGATTGGGAGTATTTTGGCTTTGGTGACCCGGAAAGTTAACCCTGAAGAAGAGCTTAGGTTTTTGTCTTTTTTTTTTTTTTTTTTTTTTTTTTTTTTTTTTTTTTGCAGTACTGGGGATTGAACTCTGGACCCTGGGCTTCTGCCCTTCAGCTGTCTCCAGTCCAGTTTTGCCTGGACTGAGTTTTGTATGGATTGTTTTTGGGATCTAGGCAAGGTTTGTTTTTTTTTTCCTTTATTAAATTGAAGATATGAAATTGCAGGTGTGAATAGCAAACATAATGGACTTTCAAGAGCAACACCATTTGATTTTTGAGCACAGTGTGTGGAATCAGGTTTCAAATTAGATATAATCATTTTTAGTAATTGGGTTAATATAATTCCTCTATTCATCTTAGAATTAAATGAAACAAATGGACGCCCAAACCCAAGTAAGCTCAGATCTATTTATCAGACAGCCCGTGGTGCATCTGGCACGATGGAAGCAGCAGGAGGTGAACAGGCCGAAGTGCTGGGCAGAGCTGTGCGGCTGCTTGGTACAGGCAGGGTGGACTGCGGTGTGAGACAGTGGCTGTCATTTACAGAGTGATGCCTGTGAAATTTGATTAGGATGTTAACAGACAGTTTTTTAAAAGGGAATATTTCTAGGGGTCCCCTTCTGATTAGGACTGAACTTTTACTGTAGCATTACTAAGTGAGGAGCACCAAGAAAATCTGGCCTTTGTTTAGTTGCTGTTCATTCACTACAAGGTTGTGAAATGAATGAAATACATGACACCATAAAAAATTCAGTGTAAGTTTCTTAATACTTATAAGTTTTCTGTAAATATAAAATTCAGATATAAATAGAAACCGAAAAACCAATGGAGTTTATATTAATAGTGTTAATGTGATGGATGATGATTGTCTTTTGCAACATGAATATTGTATGGACTGTCCTCAAGCAGGCTTTTTGGAACTTGGTGTGGGGCACTGTGGTGCCTGTGCCCTGAGAAACTTTCTGCAGCAGGCACTTCTGCGTCCACATTAGGTCTTGGTACACATAGATCATTTAGTCTTAAATTCACTTCTCATTAGCCCGAGAAAAATTTAAATGACACTACTGGGTATGAAAGCGGAATAATCATAAATCACAAACATGAACAGTGAGATTTTGCCTTGTATGTTATGGATGTTACTTTTTTCACACTGTAAATTAATGTAAGGTATGAAATTAGAGTGGTCTTATGAACCATAGATTCTGGTAATAATTTCAGAAAACCTGAGTTGAGAACCATTGCTGCCTTGGAAAGGATACAGAGCCAGTGTAGAAGCACATTCTGGACTTGGCTTTGCCTCTGGTCAGATGGGTGTTACGTAAGATGCTTGCCTGCTCAGCTGCCTCAAGTCTTAGGTGATAGCGGGTAGTGACCTTTGAAGGTCTGTCCCTGAAAATTATTACTATGCCAGAGTTTCTTGTTAGGGCTTCTAGGGAGGCTTGATTCCAGCTTGGGAGTTTAAATTATTTTTCTTTCTTTTCTAGTGTTAGTCATCATCCTTTTATTTCTATTTTTCAAGCATAAATGTAGTGGCTTTCAGTATGTCCATAGAGTTGTGTAGCTACCATCATCACCACTCCCTAGTTTCAGAATATTTTCATCACCCAGCAGCTTCTGGTCTTTGCCAGACACAGTTGGGTAGGAAGCACTGTCTCAGGGGTTTTTAGATTCTTGAATATTGTCTTCAGGATTCTACTGTCCAGTTCTACTGTTGAAATTTGGACAGTTTGTCTTTGCCCAGTTATTATACTGTTTCCTGAGGCTGCTTGTAAAAAGTGTTCAGGTGTGCATGAGGGTGTGTTCTGGGTGCATACTTTTTTTTTTGATGTATTTCACACAGGGTCTCACTACAAAGCTGGAACTCATAATGATCCTCCTGTTTTCAGCCTTCCCAGTGCTAGGATTATAGGTGTGCCTGGTCTTGGTGGCTGGCTCAGTGTACCTGGAGGTGGGGTGCTGCATGTTTGCCAGGAATCTAACCCAGGTCCCAGTGCTTGCCTAAGCAAGCTTAGTTCCTGTGGCTCTCTGGGCCCACACTTCTGTAAGTTGGATGGAGAGTGCTATGGGCGAGTTTTTCCATTTTAGACACTTTGTACATGGTTGACTAAAATACTGCACCCTTTGCAGTAAAGAGTGGGAGACTTCCCTAGAGCAGAAGTTGAGCCCTGGAAGAGGTAGCTGAGGTGGAACTAGGATAAATTCCTGTAGAAGCTCAGGTTGTTTTTAGCCTTTAGGTTTGATTGGTCAGAATCACTTGGGGAGGAGCTCCTTTTAAAGGAGACTGTCCTGAGGGAAGAGAGGTCAGAAAGGACAAGGCATTGAGGGATCACTCTCTCTGGGCTTGTGGGGGAGAGGAGAAGCTGGCCCAGAGGGAGGCTTGTTTGGTTGCCAGATGGAGCTCTTGGTCAGAAAGGCTTAAGAAATTCTTTTGTAGAATGAGAAGGGGGGCCTGCAAGCAGCAGCAGGGGTCGGGAGCTCGCTGAGATGGCAGTTGAGACTTGGGCATGGTGGCGTGCGCCTGTAATCCCAGCACTTGGGAGGCTGTAAACAGGAGAATCACTACAAGTCCGATCTAGTAGTGAGACCTTGAACACGCTGTAGACTCTTCCCTAAAATACAAAAACAAACAAACCAAGAAAAAAAGAATGAGAAGGGAACATGGTTAAATAAATATATTTACCACTTAAAAGTTAAGAGCTGGGTGTGGTGGCCCACATCTGTAATCCCGGCACTTGGGAGGCTGAGGTAGGAGGATGGTTGTGAATTTGAGAGCAGCCTGGGCTACAAAGTGGGTTCCAGGCCAGCCTGAATTGCATAGTGAGACCTTGTTTCAAACAAAACAAAAAAGTTAAGAATTGGAAGAGTGAAAAACACCATTTCTGAGAAAGGTGCTTTGAAATACAGCAACTTGAAACCAAGTGGTCTTTTTTAAAAATGAGACCTGATTGGAATCATTTCTCAAGGTGCCTGACACATCTTTAAGCTGTGAGGTGACAGATTCCCTTTTTTGGCATCAGAAGACACCTGTTAGTGTGCATGTTAAAATCTTTTTGTACTATTGAAGAGAGTTTAGACCTAACTCTGATTATTTAAGAATCATTTTTTTAAATGCTTTAATTATTATTAATCAATTTTTTTTGTGTGGAAACATTTTCCAGTAATCTTTAACAATCCATTCCTCAAGCAATTCAGAGAACCTGCTGTGTGGTGATTATGTATTTTTTATTTCCTAAATGAGGACGGCGAGACATAAGTGTTTTGGAATTTACATCTACCATCATCTAATACTGTGTGCTGGATAATCAGTTCTTTTGCAGTGCTACCTGGCTGTCTGCTGGACTGTAAATTCTAGGTGGATAGGGATCTCTTTTGTGTTCACTGTTAGGCCCCGAGGACATAGGACATTACCTGGCACTTCTTGGGAGAGCAGGTGAAGAGTCCATGGGATCACACTGCTGTGCAGCGGCTCAGGTTCATTGTAAGCTCAGGTGCTTCGCCGCCATCATGGTGCCGCCTGCATATGTGTGCTCCCTGTCCATGAGAGTTCCCAGAGGTGGAAGGAAGGGGCACGCGTGCCAGGTGTGTTCTGCTCTGCATGTCACAGGAGGCAGTCTGCTGAGGCGCTCTAGGAGGAGGGAGGGAGGGAGAGGCAGGGGCCACACTGTCACTTGGGGGCAGCTCTTACTAGGTGGAGGCGTGAGGCTGAGGGTAGGGTGACACTCTCCCCCACCCTCTGGGTGATGTCCACAATACAGCATCCATAGGAAACAGCCAGATTACCCAGAGCCCTGCTTCAGAGAGACACAGTTGTCTCTTTAGACTTTGTTTTGTGAACTTCACCCATATGTGTATAGATACGTGTGTATTTTAACTTACTGGAGATTGAGTCCAGAGCCTTGGGAATTAAATCCAGTGCCTTATGTAGCATGTGCACCAAGCAAGCGTTCTACCTCAGTTACATCCCAGCCCCGTTTTTATTAACCCAGAATAGTTTTTTTTTTTTTTTTTTTTTTTTTGGCGGAGTCCAGTTCTTGCCATGTAGTTCAAACTGGCCTTGAACTCACTATGTAGCCTATGCTGGCCTCAAACTTGTGGTGCTTCTCTTTTGCTTCAGCCCCCCTAAGGGCTTGAATCACAGGTGAACTCCACCACACCCAGCCTAGAATAGATTTTGTAGCCTGACTAGTGTCTTATGTTTTACATTAGCCCTTTCTTGATGGTGATTGCCAGCATAATGTTTATTGACTGTGTATTAATGCTGCTTGAATCCATGTCATCATTGTTGCATTCGGTGCTGTTTTGGAGGCCTGCTGTATTCTAGTTACTGGTTGCAGATATTGAGAGTACCAGCAAAGTCCTGTTTTCAAGGAGCTGCTAGTTGAGAGGGAATGACAGACAGTGCATAAAAAGCAAGTAGATGAGAGTTCCGGAGAGCACTAAGAGGATAGCACAGCACCCTGGGAGGTGAATAGTGTAGTGGATTTTTTTTAGGGAATACCTTCTGGGGGGAAGTGAAGTTTGACTTGAGATCGATCTGAGTGGTGGAGAGTGGTTAGTTGCCTGAGGATCTGCAGAAGAGCATCCTTGTTAGGAGAAGAGCCGAGCACAGACCCCGATGCACGCATGTGCTTGCTGTTGGTTGTCAGAGACACTGAGAGAGGAGCTGAGTGGGTAAGGTGGCCCTTGTCCTGCTTCGTGGGCAGGAAGCTGTGGCATTTAGCTTGAAAGGCAGTGGGAAGCCATCAGGACGAGTTATCATGAAGCAATAGGCTTATAAGGAATTTCAGTCCTTCTTTGGCTGCTTTGTAGCTGTCAGGGGAAGAGGAGAGACCCATTAGAAGACTGCTGCAGTCCTAGCGATTGTGGTAAAAAGATGGTGGTGGCAGTGGAGAGGGGAAGTGGAAGCTGGCATTGGAAGGCAGAGCTATCACAGCTCTGGAGTGGATGTAGGTGAAGGAAAGTAAAGAAGTCAAGAGTGAGTCCTGCTTTGTGGCCTCAGTGCTTGTGCTGGTGCCGGTGCTCACCGTGGAGAAAAGGAGGGAATGGGATGGGTAGTGAGAGCGTTCTGGGGAGTCAGACTCCCAGTCTGCTCTCTGTCACTGTGGAGAAAAGGAGGGAATGGGATGGGCAGTGAGAGCGTTCTGGGGGTCAGACTCCCAGTCTCCTCTCTGTCACTGGGTTTCTTGGCATGGAGGTCTTTTTGCAATTGAGTTTGAGTCTGTGCTTTTTTTTTTTTTAATTTTTTTTAAAATTAATTTATTTATTACAGTGTCTCGCTACACATCACGGACTGTTTTCTTGTGGGGGGGGCGGGGGTCAGCGCAGCCCGCCCTGGGGGAGGGGCTGACACAGCATGTGGTGCTGGGGATTGAACCGCGGTCCCTGAGAGCTTGCCTAAGCTTGCCAAAGCAGGCGCTTTAGACCGCTGAGCTATCTTGCCAGCCCCGAGTCTGTGCTTAACTTCTCAGAACCACTGGTTTTCAGCCATCCACTGAATTACAGAGGCAGCCAGTGCTAGTGAAATAGTTCTCAAAACCTTACTAAGACTCAAATGGGGGTGAGACACACATATATTTATGTATATTTTTTCACTGTTCTTAAATATCAGGACCTAGTTTTGGATATGGAACTACCCCAATTTGGGAGAGTAATAAACATGAATGATACCTTGTACACAACAGTGTATAGAAATAAAAGCTCTGTGATTATAAGTTGCAGGTATAGACTATTACCTCTCCTTAACAGTTAAATTGAAACACTTCATTTCAGTTGGAAGGTAGTAAAATGGGGATGCCATTCTTTCCTGAGTTCATGGGCCTCCTGACCTTATCACCACTTCTGTCATCTATATACCTACAAGAGCCACTTTCCCCCTCTAGGCCTCTTCCATTTCATTCTGCCCACAGCAGCTAGTAGTCTTTAAAAACTAGTAGAATGTGAGCAAGACCAACCACACTTGGAGTTTTTCAGTTTTCTGGATAAGAAGTCACACATTAATTCACTGACAGATCCCCCCAGTCGGTTCCCTCTGGCTTCCCTGTGTTGCCTTTTAGTGGGCCCTTTTTTATTTACTGTGCTCCAGCTGCGCTGTTCTTGCAGGTCTTCACGAAAGGCCTTGGCTTTGTACCTCAGGACCATGGGACATATGGCTTTCATCATTATGTACATTTATTTATGTATTTTTTGTGGTACCAGGGATCAAACTTGGGACCCTGCACTTGCCAGGCAGCGTGCTTAAGTTGCTGAACTATCTACCCAGCCCGCTATGTACCTATTATCATAAGTACATATTATCATCACCTTGGTGGATTTAGACAACACACATTGCTTACCTGACTGCCTTTTTGGGTGTGGGGTGCAGGTGTGCCTGGTTGTTCCCTTTCACAGCCAGGGGTCAGAGTGATGGCTGGGCTGTGTTGTCATCTGGAAGACTGAGTGGGAATGAGCTGCTGGCTGCCAGTATGATTGTTAGCTTTTGAGCTGTTGGACTAAGTCCTCAGTTTGTTGTTGGTGCTGAGCTCATGCCCATCCTCAGCTCCTGTAAATGGGTGCTTCTCCATCTTGGTTGCCTGGCTTGGCTTCCTCGGATTCAGGAGAGTCCCTGTAAAGAGGGTGTTGCAGGTCTTCCTAGGTTGCCTGGCTTGGCTTCCTCGGATTCAGGAGAGTCCCTGTAAAGAGGGTGTTGCAGGTCTTCCTAGTATGCCATCTCTTTGCTGTATTCTGCTGGTTAGAATCATCTCTCAGGTCTGGCCCACCCCTAAGGGGAAGGGTTTACAGAGGAGGCTGGAGTCCCTCTTCACTACCCTACCCATCTGCATCTCTAAGAAAAGGTAGCCCAGTTTCATACACCCCGAGGAGAAATACCTCACATATGGGATACATTTTTTTTGTCACCATGTTTAAACTTGAGTACAGCAGGCAGGATCTAAGTTGCCCTCTTAAATTTGCCATCTCAGCTGACGTGTCAGGAATTGGCTGAGTGGTTATAAGAGGAACAATAAAACAACTCTTTTCTCCCTCTCGAATTTCTTACTCTATCGCTTCCTACAGCAAATTGCATTCAGCACACACTTAGAAAATGTTTGCAAAGTGCTCAGGTTAGAAACAGGATGAACAAGACAGGACTGTGCAGTTTAGAGCTATGTGTCTCTCAAATATTAGTTGAATAATAGCAGGTAACAGGGTCAGCATACCTGCTTGAACTTGCCTGGTGGCAGGCACCATAGTACATCATTCCGTTTTCTATTGCTAGGGCAGGATACCTGACCCAAACTAAAGCAGGAAGGATTTATTTTGGTTCACAGTTTCAGAGGGTTCAGTCTGCGGTCAGGGGGCTTCAAGGCAAAAACACTATGGAGGAGGGGCACAGTAGTGAAGTAGTGTCTTAGTTACTCTTCTCTCGTTGCTGGGACAAATACCCAACACCCAAAACGAAGGAAGGAAAGGTTTATTTAGCTCACAGTTACTGGAGGTTCCAGTCCATACTCAGCATACCTGCTGAGAGAGAGCAGCGGTTCATGGTGGCCGAACAGCAACAACAACAAAGAGCAATCGCTAAAGAAAGTCTGTCTCTCTGTCTGTTATATTCCATTCAGGCTCTCTGCCCCAGGCTGGGATGTAGTACACCCATAGTCCCAGCAGTACTAAGACCCATAATCCCAGCCTTGGATCACACATAATCTCAGGGGATCACAAACTCTAGAAGTCCCTACCCCACTCATGACTACATGAGGCTTTGGGGGGACAACTAGATACAAGCCATAAGAAGTAGTGAAAGACTGCCTAGTTCAGATCAGCCAGAAGCAAAAGGAGGGGCTGAGCCAGAGAGCAAAGAAGGGGCCAAGGACCAGATACAGATGTGTCCTCCAAGGTCATGCCCCCATGGTCCATCCAGTCGTCTGGAATATACTTCCTGATTTCTCAGGCATCTCAGAGCCAGTCAGTTTGACAAATCAAGCTTAACCATCATGAGCACTTGGAACCCCCGGTGATAGGAAGCAGGATTACCAAAACTGCAGCTGAGGAATTGTACTGAGACAGATGGAGGGCCAATTTAGCACAGGCTCATTCATTCCCTGGACCAGTTGCTCTCATGTGGGGACATGTGCAGATGAGTATCATAGTGAATGTGCAGTGCCTGATGCTGCAGAGAGTGGTGAAAGCGCCATCAGTGAGAAGTTGGCCTCCCCCTGCTCATAGCCCAGTGTCTTTGCATTGTTAGTTTCTCGTTCCTGGCTCCATATAGGAATCAGTCACCCATGCAGCCTTTTCTTTTTTTTTTTTTTTTTTTTTTTTTTTTTTTTTTTTTTTTTTTT
>PVKA01005366.1:0-91096 GCA_004027165.1 Ctenomys sociabilis | reverse complement strand
TTTCCATTTATTTTTATTTTATTGAAATACAAATGTCAATCAGACAGTTTCAAAACACCATAACCATACAGAGTCGATGAAATAATACATTGCAAACTGTTTTCATAATGTTTTGGTATTGTACAAGGTGCATACATGATATTACATTTACAGGTTTTTATACAGCTGAATTATATCAAAGATTGAATAATTATTTACCATTTTTTGTTTAGTTTTGTCTGAGAAGGGTATTCATTGTTATTTAAATATTGTAGGTGAGTGAATTCAGCAAAATAATCCAACAGAGTCCAGTAGTCCACAATAGTAGTGAGTTATCCATAGGACTGGCAATGATGGAAGATGTTGACTTGAGGCTTTTATAGCTCAGCATATTAACATGGCTTTATTTTTTATACTTCATTTTTAATGGAACTCTATAACATTTTTATATCACAACTAAGACTTCAGTTAACAAGAATTTTGAATTCATTCCAAAAGTTCATAAGAAAAAAGTGCTTAACATAGCCCTACTCTTAGACATCACACACATTGTGGTGGGACACAGACTGCAGATTTAGAGGCTCACTGAAGAAACAAAAGAGAATCAAGGACAGCAAGTGAGGAATGGAAGCATTAACAATTTTGACCAAGACAACATGGCTTCAACACCCACCCAGTTCCTCAGGTACAAAATATAATTCATATATTCTACAAAGTGCTCATTTTTTCAGTAGCTGTGTCTTAGTAATTATTTAAGCAATCTTCTCATTACAGAGAATCTGAGACCAGTTGAGATTATGGTATTTATTCAAGTTGTTCCCGTGTTCATAGAAGATCATATATATGGACTGTTAAACTTATCCTTTTGTTGAAAAAAATCTAATGCTTTTATTAAGTGGTTTTATCAAAAATAGTTTTCTAATATCAAGGTCATTGACGATCAAAGGTGGGATATTAGAAAGCTGATTTTTCTGTTTATTTGAAAAGCAACTCCCACTAGGTCTCAGTGTCTCTGTTTCCCGATCTGTGAAGTTATACTTAATGAATAAAGTAATGGAGAAGATGAATTGGGAAAAAAATATTTGTAGCAATGCTTTGGAGTCACATGTAGCACTTTAGAATCTCTTGGTGAAATTATTTCTCGACAGAAAGAGAACTGTAAAATCTGCCTGGTCTGTTTCTCTTATGCGGAGTTTCAACAGCTAAAATTTGAACATGCAAATGAAGGTCAGGAAGATTAGTGAATTATCATGTGTCTGTGAATTATCATGTATCATGTGTATCTTCAATAAGCATAAAGAAGCTGATACAGGAAGCCATTCATTTTAATTAGCAACTATTGAATGGATGAATTTTAAATGAAATGTGGATGAATTTTTTTAACACATTTTTATAACTCTTGTTAACAGTAGTACAAGATAATTGAAATCTTAAGATTAACCATAAATATAGCTAAAGTGCTTAATTCTAAACAAGATTTAAGCCTTACTGTGACAACCAGCTTCTCTTTATAAATTATCCATTATGTCAAGCATCCTTTATGTGACTTCAAATTCACTGATTTGTCATCCAATGCCTAAAATCTCTCTAGTAGTATATGGCAAGAATGTTTATTCTCTGGTATTTTAGCACATCCATAATACACAAGTGAGCAAATTGAAGAAGTGAACAAAACAGCGCATACAAAAAACAAAACAAACAAAAAATGACCAGTGATAACAATACAGGCATAAAGATTTAAGATCAATCTTTCACTGCAATCTTTCACTGATCAAATCTCTAGTTGGAATGCTATTCATTAAAGAGGTGGAAATGATTTCTCCAGCTTACAGGAAAAGAAAGGAGCTTCGTTGCTTAATAAATTCAACCAGAGAGTAAAAGAGAGAAAACGAGGTAAAGTGATAAACATAGAATTCAATGTTCTGAAGTTCAACTTTGCTTTTCTCTTGTGGAGTGAAGAATCAAACTGGACTCTTATGAAATGATCTGTTCTGGACAATAGAGTAATTGTAACATAAAGTGTTTCTAACAATGTGGGAATATTGCTTTTAGCTCCTGAACTTCTACCCGGTTTGAATGCTCCACGTGTCTTCTGGTGGATATTTCTGTCTTCTTTCTACCTAACAATACCCATCGCCTTTGTTCAGCCCTAATCTCTTTTGGGCTAGGACTTGCATACACAGGTACACTCTCTGTTTGCCTCACACCTGTTTCATAGACCTAGAATAAAAAGGCTGTTTTTAGAGGAGGAAAGCCAGCACCTTTTCTTTGGCACCTACCTCTTCGTGTTCTTTCGCCACATTCCCAATGGCTAAGCCATGTGTGGCAGTTAAAGTGGAGTGTCAAGGTGACATGCTTTGGGATCTGCCCAGGGGTTTTGCTGGAACACAAGCGTGGGTACATTTAGACAGGTCACGAGTCCCATCCTTTCTTTTTTGAGGAACCGGGGATTGAACTCAGGCCCTTGTGCTTGCCAGGGAAGTGCTTATTCCACTGAGCCATCTCCCCGGCGTGAGTACCATCCTCAGGGTCCCGTGTCTGGTGCTCTGCTCCTTCTCTTTCAGAGCTATGCCATTACTTTTTCTCAGCCAGCACTGAGCAAACATCTTTGCTCCACTGACCTTCCTAGCTAGGTTCTTTCTTTGCTGTAGTCAGCTGATCACAGAATCTGCTGAAGCTCTGAAGCAAATGATACCTCTGTTCCTTTAAGTTGTGGGGATGGGCTATGGTGTCTCAGCGACAAGAAATGTGACTAATACATTGTAGAAACAGCCAAAGTGCCAGTCAACACATGAACAAGTGAAGGAAAGGTGGTTGGTGTACACCATGGATGTTGTTTAGCCATAAAGAAGAACCGATTAGTGTCATCCACAGGAAAAGAGAAGGTACTGGGGATCACTATGAGAAGGGAAGCAAACCAAATCCAGAAAGTGAATCCAGGTTTTCACTCATATTTGAAAGCAAAAGATTTAAAAATTTATTTTTACCAACTGACAAAAAGGGGTCAGGGAGATAGCTCGGTGATCTAAGTACCTGCCTGTTGAGTACAAGGACCGCAGTTCAACCCCCTGTTCCATATGCGGTGTCAGCCCTGGGGCATGCTGTGATGGCTACTGAAACCAGTTGTGGTGGCACAGGTCTGTAATTCCAGCCCTTGGAAGGCTGAGACAGGAGGATCCCTATGATTCCAAGACTTGCAACAAGAATCTGTACCAAATAAACAAACATTAATAAAAATTTTAAAGAGATGACACAGAAATGGAAGGAGACTATGAGCAGAGAAAATCAGAAGAAAGATGAAAAAAAGTAATGAGGAGTGCTAAAAATGATCAAAGTACATCAGAAATTTGGGTGAACAAGTTGAAGTAAAACATTGCTGTGTATAATATATACAAATCAAAATAAAATATGTCTATTAAATATGAAAGAGTAAAGAAAACATTGCATGTATAAAATATGTATTTATATACAAAGACACACTGCTCTGCAATAAAGATAAAATTCTGTTCCTTGTAAAAAAATGGTTGCACTTTGGGAACATAAATGCAAGTGAAGTGTATCAGACACATGTGTAATATAATGCATAGTTTCTTATGTGAGAAAACCAAAATATAAAGAGCAAGATAAAAAATGATAATAATAGGTATTAGATAGGTCTCTTTGCAAAAAAGAACAGTGGACGGGAGAATGAGGAAAGAGCTGATATTAAGGGCATGAAAATATTAAGGTGTCTTTTGTATCTGCACTAACACTCCATGATGTATGAAAGTATTATGTACTACAAGCACATACAAATTAAAAAAAAAAACCTGAAAAAGTGAAAATAAATAAAATAGGAAATAATGGAATCAATGATAAAAAGTAAATGGCATAATCCACATGGCGATAGCATTTCCCATGTGTGATCTGCCATTGTTTGGTTCTGTGTCAGTAATCTGTAGATGCTGGCAACTGAAGCAAGGTCAGTGACTCTTATCAGAGGAACACTAAAGAAACATGGAGAAAAAGGGAAAAACTACCACCTGGATAAGGTAGGAATGGATATCTGCCTACACTCGAGAGTGTTTCTGATTAAATTTTTAAGATTGGTTCATGAAACACAAGTTACTGACTTTCATTGATTTTTGAACTGTTTATGAGAATATCTCAGGATTGACTTTAATCTCACTACATTTCTCTTTAAGTATTAAAGGACTTGTGTTAGTAAATTGATGAACATAATTACATCAGCGACTTCCTCATTTCTAGGACAAAATACCTAACACTCACAAGTTATTTTAACTCACAGTTTGCAGAGGTTTTAGTTCAAAGCTTAGGGTTTCCTTCCCCCAAGGAAGGACAGTAAGGCAGGAGGACACAGTCTGTGGACAGGAAACAGCAAAGCAAGCAAGTGGCCTTCCTTTCCGTTTCAGCTCACTCAGGCGATGAGCCTTTTGGGAGCCATGGGTGTGACTTTCCACTATCCACACTTAGAACTAAGCTTAAACCGATGACTGGAGTAATTTAACTGTCACATACCCTTGCTCCGTGTTCGTACACCCTAGATCCAATCACCTACGGAAAGCATCCCTTGAAACCAAGTAAGACTTTAGGGGGAAGAGTACTAAATCTAAACCACAACAATAACCTTTTTTAAAGGAGGTTTCATTGGTACACTTGTTCTTTGCATATAAAAAACATACTTACAGAAATGATTTTTAGGAAAAAATTTGAATAAAAATTTAAATTGTAAACACTTAAAATATAGCACTTCAAAAATATTTTTTGGCACTCTAGCAAGATAGTTCAGCAGACTAAGCACCTGCTTAGGCAAATGCAGGGGTCAGGGTTCGATCCCAGCACCACTTGCGGTGCTGGCCCTGCCCCTGGGCGTGCTGACCAGCCACCAAGACTGGGAGTGGTGATCACTCCTGTAATCTCAGCACTGGGAGGCCCAAAGAGACTGAGTTGCATAGTGAGGCCCTGCAGCAAATACAGAAGTTTGTTTTCTTTTTGGGTTTATCCTTGCCCTTATATAAAAGTTCTGAAAAACTCAAATTATATAAGTGACTACAGCATTTGGATCTAGTCCTGTTCTCTGCTGAACGATTCTAAAAGCCATTGTCAGCATGTTGACCATCAATAAAAAGCAAGAGCGTCTGGTAGTGCACCCAGATTTAGTGTCACAGAGGCACTTTTTTTATATTATTCAGATAAAGTCCCATTTGATAACATAAAGCGGGAGGTAGTAGAACATTTTGAGTACTACATAATCTGTGGCCCAAAATTTATATCCTAATAGCTGAATGCTTAAGAAAATTAATCTTGATAGTTGTCTGATTTTATTTGGAGACTTCAAAAATAAGAACGAAGGATAGAATCAACACAGTAAAATTTTGATAGAAGAGATAGTAGACATTATTTATCTTAATTCAATTCAATTGAAAGTCTTTTTTTATTTTAACTCTACTTAAAAGTTTTCATTCTAATTTTGCTGGATTGGGAGTGAATGACAGTACTGGAAATGTAAGTAACAAAATGCGTGAGGTAGGTGAAAATTATCCTACGGCTTGTGCAGCTGTTAAACTTGGTTATGTTTTGGATTTTTTTTTTTTGGCTGAACAAGGGATTGCACTAAGGCCCTTGCATTTGCTAGGGAAGCATTTATTCTATGGAGCCATCTCCCAGCCCCTGTTTTACACTTTTTACTTCAATACTTCACAACCATGTAAAAATAGATCTATGATTTTTATTTAATCATTTATGATCTGAACAAAAATATAAATGTCTAGAAGGCATTTGTATCTCTTTTGAGACTTCGAAGTTTTGGATTCATCCCTGTGCTCACCTCCCAAGCCTTAGTTCCTAACTTTCAATCTCAGAGAGGGTCTCATTTTTGCTTCATAATTTCTGTTTAGAGTTTATAAAATCTTAGTCTGGCGCTTGCCCTGACGTTGTTCTGAAACAACTATAGACAGACTGTAGGTCACAATCTCTGCCATGTGTCGTTTCTGAGAGGCTTTTACATCAACAAACAATTGAGCCCTGCCTGCTTTCTTCTCTGGCTGTTCTAAGTCACTGGAATGCTAGCATCCTTTCTAGATTGTTCCTATGTCTCCTATCGCAGAGAAAGCTGGGGATAACTTCCTGTCTGTCATTCTGATGTTCTTTTTATCATCTGGATCTGGGTCCTTATTTCAGTGCATCACCTATTTGGGAACCAGTGGCCCCAAAACATTCATTTAAATATTATAACATGTAAAATATAAAATAAATTTACTCTCATCACTTTCCCTTTGTTCTCCTTGTTCATGAATGACAATGAGTCTTTACACTTTGTTTTCTAAAAGTGGAACAGTATCCAAATAAATGACGATGATGATGTAAGTTATCTGACTGTAAGCCTAACTAAACTGAACTGAGTATTTCTCTTGGAGTAAATGTTCCCGAATGTTTTTGTTACTTATCTCCTTTAATACAATAATCCTAGGAAATGGGAACTTTAAAAAAAAATCACTGCTTTTCAAATAAAGAGCAAACAATCAAAAATTGAAGTGTAGAAATATCAGATTAAACCTCAGAGTTTATAATGTGAATAAACAGGATAACCACATCTGAGCTCAAAACTACTGATATTACGGCTGCTGCCTACTGGCCCAGACATCCAGCCTTCTTGCCAGCTTATGTAAGGCAGATACACAAACATGTGTTTACACTGAGTCATGGAACCACAATAGTTTATAAAACAGGAGAATGAGAAAAGAAAGGGTAAAAATAGATCATTCTTATCCTGTAGGCAATCACTAAACAACACTAATAATGTATTGATATTAATGCATAATATAATAAAATAAATATAAATACATATTTTTCTTTTTTGGAGACAAGGTTTCTCCATGCAGCTCAAGCTGGCCTCATGCACATTTTTGCAGCCCCCGGATGATCTCAAACTTGCAGTCATCCTCTTGTTTCAACATCTGTATTAGGATATTTCTTCACCACTAAAAGTTGCCATAGTCCAGAAATTCATTTAAAACAAAAACTTTGCACATTATGTGACCTCCATCACTTGTCACATGTCACTTAAATAATTGATGTGTTATCTGGCATCTAATTTCATTCTCACATGGACACAGATTTAGAGATTAGCAGCAGTTGCAGAGAAAGATGATAAAGAGAATATTCAGTGGGAAAAATGTTAATTTCTTGGAGCAGTTTATCTTTGTGCTGTTTCTCTTACTCTACTCCCATCCTTTGGCTTTGTCCAGCCCTTGGCTTCAGGGTCTCTGACTGCACATTTTGCAAACTTGCAATTTCACACCATATTTGTCACTATAACAACAAAAAAACCTACAAAGTGGAAAATTTGTTGAATCAGCCAACAGATTTCTGTCTTGATGGTGTCCAGACAAACACATCACTGTGTATTGGATGATCTGCACAGTAGAATGGCATTTTTCCTGCAAGAGTTAGAGTTTGATGGTCAATTCTCACTTCTTCCAATTGTTTCTTTTCTGGCCTTGTTTTCTTCTTTTCTAGACTTGGCATTTATCCACAGAGACATTTTATCTTCTATGTTTCAAGTCCTAAGTTCAATAGGTGTTCATCTGGTACAGAAACTAAACTTTGGGATAAACTGAATTTTAGGAAGCAGAGCTTACTGTAGTACTGTGAGCTGGATGAAAGAGAGATAATTTTAGTTGTTGTTGTATGTTTCCTTTTGTATTTCTGCTTTTCGCTTGTTATATTAGGGAGACTATACAATATTTACATATGTGTGAATGGCTATGGTCGACAACTTCTTTGAATAACTATTGTGGAATGCTGGACTGTGTTGGATTGTGTTGTCGAGTTCAAGCACCTAAGTTAGTTCAATGACAATGGAGTGCCCACCTTTGACAGGTGTAGACAATGGAAGGGGTATAGAAAGGGAAAATCATGATGTGTGTGTATAGACAGTACAGTTGGGATAGATAATGCTGTGCTTCTACATAATCCTATAAGAGGTAAGATCTGCACTAATGGTGGTTGGACAGGATATTATGTCGGCTTCTAGTACTATGGTCATCCACTAGGAAAATAATTATTGAATTCTTGATATAATTCAGGTAGAAAAAATAAGATAAGTAAACAGCTACACTCTTAATTTAATGATAAGAGACATCTGCTATAATAATGTCTGCAAGTATAATGTCATGTCTGCACCTTGTACGATACCAAAAAATTATGAAAACAGTTTGCAATGTATTAATTTATCGAATCTATCTTGTTAAGGTGTCTTAAAACTGTCTGATTGATATCTGTACTTCAATAAAATAAAAAATAAATTTAAAAAAATTTAAAAAATAGAGAGAAGCTCACCATGAAAAAAAAAGAAAGAGAGATAATTATATCCTAATGAGAATGCTAGAGTTGAATGGAGATTTAAATATGGATTTTAAGCAAGCAGACCTGAGATTATATACCAAGAGCTAGCTTGTTAGATAATATTTCAGTGTCAACATCTACTACAGATCCAAAGTGGAACAAGGTACTGAGAACGAAAAAACTCCAACAAGCCACATGGATTGCTTTTAATGTCAGGCATCAGAGGGAAAACCAGATTCACATATCTCTACTTGTCCAAAGGTAGGCATTAGTCATCTATGGAAGACTGACACTCTCTTTCTATATTGGCCAGTTAACTCTTCTTAGTTTATACCAGTTTCTGGCCAGAGATTCTGCAGTGGAAGTAATTAGAATCCTTTCTCCTCAAACATGCTTGACATCTTCCAAATGAGCAAAAGACTACTTCTGGATTATGCACATCTAAATTTTCCTATTTCTATACAGGTACATACTGTATGAAAATCTTAAATTCTGAGAAAGAAAAACTCAAAACAATAATACAAAATGAACTATACTTCCACCCAGCACTTTGGGAAGCTGAAACAGGAGGTTTTTGGGATCGAGCTTATCTGTGTTGTTTATGAAACTAACAACAATCTATATCAATTAAAAAAATGATTGGAGACAGAGCTTAGTGGCAAGGTCTTAGGTTCAATCTCATGTAGCACAGAAAATAAGAGAAGCAAAATCATCAAAATACACATAGGAAACATCAACTACTCTATATATCCATCCTGCCATATTGAACACACCTCTCCTTTCTGAGTTCACCTATTGCCTTTATTGTGTTGATGTCTATGTCACTTACAACATTGCTATATTTGTTATATTTTGTCTGTTTTTCTACCTGCTACTTCTTTGTAGACAAGCCAGATCTTTGTCTTGTAGACAAACCAACAAAACTCTATCACAGACTAATATTCAGATTGTTCATTCTTATCTCAAAGATCAGTGAAAAATAAAAGTTAAGCTAAATGGTAATCATCTACATTGAATCTGATAAAGCTATACATAGCAAAGAAGGAAAACCCTTTTTCTGTCTGTACACTTGCCATTATTGCAATGTATTAGTGCAAACTTAGTGACCTAAAAATACATGTTTACATTGTCTAGTGGTTCTAGAAGCCAGTGTCTGAAATAAATGTCAGGAACAAAATGTCGTCATAGATTTATTCTTTCCTAGAGGAAGATATGTATATCCTCTTTCAGTTATATTGATAACCAAGATCTCCATGGAATTTCCCTTTTTCTATAACTTAGTATACTGTACAACATACTGAATACAACAGTTTCTTTAGAGATCATTGGTAGATATTCATTCTCAGCAATAAAATTACAAAAATTCTCATATCTAAAGAAGTTATACAAGTTTCCTGTCTATGTAGCCAAACTAAAATCTTAGGGAAATATAGCTAAAAGAATTGAGAGAAAATGAAGCACTACTAACCGAAATGACTCACAAATGTCCCTTTCCCACATATCTACACTATTTCCCAGAATTCTTCAGCTCCACATGCTCAATTGAAATTCCATTGCTCTTTCCAGGATCAAAGATGAGGTGATGATTTGCTACCTCGGGGGCTTTCTCCTCCCTCCTCCCTGCTTCCCTACTGTACCCATGACTGTAGAGACCTGGATGGCTCCTAAATGAGAGCTTTACTGCCAAGCAGTGCTGACAGTACTTCATTATAAAGATACATGTGGTGGCTGCTGCCTAATGAATGGCAGTACTCAGAAGGATAAACTCAGCTTCTCCCCGATACAATTTAACATTGTATTTCCCTAATTTAAGCCTGATTTAGTCACTGGGGTATTTCGATGCCTCTTCCATGGTGCCGATAGTTAATTAAACAGATGTTGCAGAGGGAATCATTAATTTTAGTGCTGCAGATGGGAGTGGAATGACTTTGTGAAGTTAATGTTTCAGCAAAACAATGGGCTTCTGTCATCAGTTGGTATAAACTGAGTAAATTAAGAGAACAAGTAGAATAGGGTAGATTGCTTCAAAGAAATATCAATTATTTGTTGTAAGAATTATCTGTCTTTTTGTCTTAGCATTACTATAAAGGAGAAAAAGTGGATATCTGCAAAAAGCAGGAGTGGAAACTGGAGGTAGGTAGAGTAGAAGGATTTGAAGACTTATGGGAGGATTTTTTTTTTTAACATGGTAAGGCCTAGTTTATAAGTAGAAGTAAATGGTTGAGGAATATAAACAAAGCTAAATAGAACAGATAGATACACGACAAAGACACCAGTTAAAGCTGCACACAACTGAAGGCACAAATCTATTCATATGGAGTTCCACAAGGTTTGCAAGTGTATCTTGGTAATCCACTGCTTTGAAATTCACTAAGTTGGATACTAAATATATTTAGATATCAACATTGCATCCTCATACTTGTTGTTTGCTATTTGATGTACAAGCTAACACTACTTAGATCCTAGAAGCCTGTTGACTTGCTAGCCTTTCCAGCAAAGCCAGTTTGGTGTCAGATGGTTTCAATATACACCCCACCTCCTGGAACCAGTTAGCAACAAGCTCCAGGGACAACAGTATACCGTACTTAAGTAAATGCTTACTGCTGCCTCATGGGAACTGCACACATAGCAGTGAAAGCGGAAGACAGAGGACCTGCATCCTCTGAGGTGGCAGTGACTTAGGAAAAACACACTTGTGAACTGTATGCACAAATACACACAAGTTTATAATACATATTTTGGGAAATATATATATATATATATATATATATATTATCAGAAAAGGATCTTTGCTGTGCTGGTGATTGTGCTCCTTCTTAATGATCATTAGGAGCAAAATTGATAAATAAAGGAGGAAACTGAAGTCCTAAAGCAAAAAAGAATCACAAATTTCTTTTTCTCAACACTGTTCCTAAATCTTTTTTTTTTTTTCAAGAAGCCTGTTTTACTATGAATTTGGTGAGTCTGCTTATCTATTATATGACTCTTCAAGTGATTTGTCATAACATTGGATGGAAATTCCAAGTTAATATGAAAAATCATGAGACCAGCCACCTGAAGAATTATAGGGAAGGAGATATCTAAATTATCAGTAAAGAAATTTCATGCAACATGCCAAAATGAAAATAGATATTATCACAGATGCAGGTTTCTCCAAGGTGCCCCATGATCCAGGTAATTTCTTTTCAGGTAACTATCTGAAATTTGTAATTATCCATTTAGGCAGGTGTACTAATTAGAATGTTTGCCACAAAATTATTCATGTCTCATCTTTGGAATGTTATGTTGCATGACAAAGAATTAAGATGGCTTTGATCATTTTAAGATTGATAATAGGTTGACCTTAAGAAAATATTATCTTGGATAATTTGGATGGATGGACTCCATATAATTACAAGGGTTTCCAAGGAGGTTGGAATCTCAGAACCAGAAAGTTGAAGACATAAGAAAGAATTGTTATCATCATGCTGGCTTTAAAGACAGAAAGCCACCATGAGCAAAAGCTTTCAGGTGCTGAGAATCAAGACCGTGGATCCTACTTCACCCATCTGGAAAGAAATACAGCTAGGCTAGCACTTTGCTCCTAATTTAATGGCATTTGTTTCACACACTGGTTTCTAGAATCATTAGACAATGTAAGCATGTATTTTTAGGCCACTAAGTTTCTACTAATATAGCACAAAAATAGGAAATGTGCAGACAAAAAGAAGTTTTTTCTTCTTTGATATGCATAACTTTCATCAGATTTAATCTAGTTACTTATCATTGAGCTTGACATCGAGTTTTTAATGAAATAACATGTGTATGAATTTCTCCATCTATAGAGCAATCTTTTTATTTTCTTTTTCATATATATATATATAATTTCATCCTGGCACTTGTCTGCTACTTGATGTACAAGCTAACACTATTGTGTGTGTGTGTGTGTGTGTGTGTGTGTGTGTGTGTGTGTGTGTGTGTGTATCAGGGTGTACAGGGTCACACTACAAAAATTGGACTCATAGTGATCTCTCTGTTTTCAGCCTCCCAAGTGCTGGAATTATAGGCAGGTGCTACCATGCCTAGTCTCAGTCTTCATCTCATTGTGTCCCAGGGGCAGGGCTGGCACAGCATTCTGGGGGTCACAACCCTGTTGCTGTGCTTGCTTAAGCAGATGCTTTAGTCTGCTGAGCTATCTGGCTGGCTCTTTCCTTATTTTCTTTCATTCATTCACTCCACGGATATCTACTTGTAATTACTAAGATATGATAGTGATTAAATCTGAGAGCTCCTTTTTTCTGAAGCTTCAAAGGAAAGAAAGGTGTGGAGTTCAGACTTGTAATGCTGGGAGGACCCTGTCATTATTTATATTGAATATGATACTCAACAATCTGTTGGAAATGCAGATTTGCTGATCAAAGGTGAGAAATGGGCTAGAAATACAGTGTCACTCTAGTTGTTTATCGTTTATCCCAACTGCATTATTAGCTCAGAAAAAGCCTCACAATTGGTGCCAAATGTTGCATCTAATGATGCCGTTGGATTTCCTGAAGCAAATTGGCTCCTTCCTTGCATATCTTATCAATGATTCCTAGTTCTTTGGGCTTCACAGGCATCTCTGAGTGTCACAGAGAAGTGATGCTGGCAAGAACCAAGTGGTATACAAAATGATTATTTTGCTGCATCTCCACATGGAGCTGAGCACACCAGCTGTGCAGGGCCATTCGTGTCCGTGTCTCCAAGTGTGCTGATGAAACCGTATGCTCATTGATCTCCAGGGGCTCGGTGCTGTTATGGCATTGACTCCGTTGTGTAAATAGGTTTGTTTTTTGTTTAGAGCATCATTGATAATGCAACCCTATTGTTCTGAAACCATATTCATTAGTAATTGGCTCAGGAGTCTATACCCTTCCCACCTAAATTATACTTTCTATCTGAGACTCATCCTTTCTCACACTATATTATTAATGATAAATTTGATCAGATTTGATCATTAATAAATAAAGGTTTAAAAAATGTGACAAGTCCCTTGCCTGACTCCCCAATTTCCTCCTCATGCAAAATGAGACACCTTACAAAAATGGCTATATAGTTTTGGATATATGTTTTCAGGGTTTAGCCAAAAAGACCAATAAAAAATAGTAATAAATCAAGTACTGAAAATAATAGTTAAGGCTGAAATACTATGATAGTCTTTGCTAGCTTTTTTGTGTTCATTTTGTTTATATGTGATAATTACAGGATTAATTCACAAACTGTTATAGAAAAACCTAATTTAAGAATGAAGCTTAGAGGAATCGTATTTCATACAACAAAATAAGTGGAAAACCTTTAATTAATGAAAGCAAGCCCACACAGAATTACTGAGAATGCACTGAGGATACAGTATCTCCAATGTGCTGAGGTAGTTTCTAAGCTGCTGAAATGTATTTTCTTACAAATCTATTAACCTAACTTTTCACAATCATTTCCTCTACTTATGGTATTGGCCAAACAGTTTTAGAAATAGAAGACAATAATTAAATCCTATCATTTTTCCCTTGAAATTACTAAATTCCTACAAGATATCTGCCCAAGGTTGCATATTACCCAACAAAAATGAAACTCCATGGTTTAAGCCCTCATGTTGTCTATCGTTCTCTACCAAGGGCCACCTAAATACACACATGGAGAGAGGTCATTGAGATGCAGGAAAATGATCAGAGTAACAAAAACAAAGTAGAATTTATGCAGGAAAAATATCAGATGATGAGTAGTTTCTTTAAAATTAAGGAAGATATATATATATATAATATGGTATATTATATGTATGTAATATGTATGTACATTAGTGATACCTCAGTTCAAAAACTTCTCCATTCACAAACAATTCAAAAACAAATGCATTCTACAAAATCTTCCTACAGTTCTCAAACTTCACATCATGAGAGAGTACCACCATTGTCCTCAGTCACATTATAGCCAACAATCCCAGCCTCAAAATCAGATTAAATTCATAGAACAAAGGACCATAGTATAAAATTAATTATTTAAATGCATGTTAAATATGCCAGTTATGTATATGTCTCCACGCTAGTGAAATCTGGGGAAAACAGTAAGAAAGAGAAGCAGCTACTGCTTGAGTCCAAGATCTTCACCATTAGTGAAGTTTAGCCAGGTAAATGGTGGAAATCTGTCTTAGAAGCTGCAGATCAGGGGCAGGCCTCAGTATGGAGCATGGAGACAACAGATTTGTGGAATCCACAGTACTAAGTAGAAGCATCTTCAAATATCTGCCTCTTCTCAATACATCACACAGTTACTGGCCTGACACTCTAGTAGTGTAAAGATGAAGCTGTCTACTACTGTGAGTCCTTCAGAGTTATATTTTCACAAGCTACCAACCATGAGATAGGGTATTTCTAGGTCAGAATGAGCTCTTGCCTGAGGTAAGAAGACGGTAGAAGAGTTTTATCTGTTTGTACCTAGTTGTAATATCTTCTGGACAGGTTGGATATGTGCTAATGAATAGGAGCTTGCAGCCGTGATGGGCACCAGGTTTGTTAATTTTAGTTCCATCACCAGCACTATCAGTTGAGAGTGCTGATCATAAACCATTACTTCTGGAAACATTGCTGACTCAGCAGAGCCCATCGCTCTTCTTGTGATGCTCCACAGAGTTGACAAGTAAAACACTGACCTTAATGTACAAGGTCCCATTCATATCAACCTCACCTTGCCATTGTCCCACTTGCAAGTCATTATGTTCCATGTGGACAGAATTCCACTTTCTCCTCGCAGATAAGAACTTCACACATAAAATATGATCCTTTGAATTTGGATTAGGAATTATAACAAATTGATGAAATGTTTGTGGTCATATCATGAAGGGAACCAAGCAACAAGTGCCATGATTTGTTGGCAGATTTTCTCATAACTCTATAGACTCTAGAAGGTACACAACCTGAATCATTTACCATAGGTACAGTTTGAATACAGATTTCTCCAGAACATTATAAGAATTTATGGACAGTGAGGTCCTTTAAAAATATCAAGGACTACTTTAAGATTGATGCTTATGCAGCATTAAATGCAGAAATATAAATGGGATAAGAAATAAAGAAGAAACTGATGGTTGTTCAATATCTACCAACGAGTATGCCCAAGGAATTTATAAGTCTTCAAATTTAAATTAAGGGATATAGCTCTATAAAATGAGAGTTACCAACTTTAGTTATTAGCATAATAAAATAAGGCTCATGTAGGTATTTAATTAGGTCCACTTGTGTATAATTACTGTGATTTTTTTTTCCTATTCTATTACTTCCTGTTCCATGTGAAAGGCAGAGAACAATTGTGTGTAAGAATGAGATTAAATATTAATACTTATGACATCAAATATAGTATGGGGCTTAAAAGCTGAAGAAGCACGATGACAGGATATCTATTATATACCAAGAAAGATTAAGACCAATTAAAGGGTAGCTGGCTGTTTTTCTTTTTTCCCTTAGATCTAGCAAAGGTGTATCAATCTCAGCATAGATGAACCCAACGACCCCATGAAGAAGCTGATGAGAAACAATTTGCTATGCAGAGACTGTGAAAGGGAAGGAGAGCTAGCTAGATCACTGTTTTCTCCTTCATTTTACATAGTTCCAACATTTCCAAGAACAGAAGCAGGGGCTACGACTGATGGCCAAGAGGCCTAGTGGCCATGACCTTCTGTGCCCTTTTTTTTTTTTATGTACTGAATCACTTTTTATTATTCATAGGTTCATTTTTATTTGTTTTTTTTTTTGCTTGTAAATCTACTTTATCCAACTGCAAATTTTATAACATCTGAATACAAATCAAGTGTTTCCAATCAAAACTTAGCATCTAAAAGCAGCAATATTGTAAATATAAAATACATGCAAATTACATGAGGAATGGTTGAAAAAGATGTGGTATTTCTATATAATGGAGTATTACTCAGCTATTAAGAACAATAAGTTTGAAGCATTCATACTGAAGTGGATGCCACTTGAACATATACTCATAAGTGAAATAAACCAGACACACATGTGTAAATATCGTATAGTCTCCCTAGTATAACAAGCGAAAAGCAGAAATACAAAAGGAAATGTACAACAAGTAAAATAAATTGAGTCAGATAAGGCAAAGTGAATGGCATAAGCTGCACGATACTAATCAGCTTTTCTTCTGGATGGTTAACAACCTAAGATCACAAGTCAGAGTTGGAGAAATAGAAGAGCCACGAGTTCTGTGCCCTTCTTTAACCAAATCGCAGAAATTTTGGAAGATGTGAAAAAGATGCAAGACTCCCAATGGTATGGCACCAGAGCATGACATATTTTATTTGGATATTAAATAAAATGTTTCCATAAAATCTTGGAAATGTTTAGATATACAGGAAACAATAAACATGGGTTATAGTTCACATAATTTCTAAGTTCAGCTGCTAATGGCTTTAAGCAAATGAGCCCTGGTGTCATTACAGTAGTTGACTGGTAGAACCTGCTTTAAACAATAATTCAAACGTGAAAAGCTATTGAAAGAAAACACAAAAAGGTAACAGATTTCTGTAGACCCGGTACCCAGATTCAATATATATCAACATCTCATGTATTTGCCTCTCCTCATTCTGGACCTCCTGCTCTCCAGCTATTGCTTTCCTCTTTCCTCCCTCAAGAGTATCACGGTCCTGAAGTTCCCTCCTGCTTGTTCCTGTAGGGTTTCTCCTCACCCAGATGATAGAACCAGCTCTAATTTTTAGGAAAGCAGGCATTAGGGTAATAAAACAAGCATTAAGTTTTTAGAATATTTTCTATCTCTAAATATTCAAATTGGGATTAAAGCACCTATAAGCAGGCTCAGGGGCCAAGGGTTTGATCCCCAGGCCTGCTATGCTGGACCCACCCCCAGGGAGCACTGAGACAACAAATGAGACTGGGCATGGTGGCATGCACCTGTCATACCAGCTCTTGGGAGGCTGTAAACAGGCAGATCACTATGAATACAATCTAGTAGTAAGACCCTGAATGCCCTCTAGACCCTTCCCTAAAATATAAAATAAATAAATATTCAAATTGGACCTGGACACTAAAAAGAGAAAGTTTTGCAAATGATTAACAATGCCAGGCTGTTTCTTTTTTGTGTATATTCTTCTTCTTTTTTATCAGTACATAGTAAATAAAAACATTTTGCAGTACATAGTAAATATATTCATAGTGGGAAAATAAACGTATATGATCCATCTTAGTCTTTTTCCTTTTAACTTCCTTTTCTCCTTCTCTACTAGCTGCACACATGGATCACCTTTGTATTTGAAAAAAAACTATCTCGATTTTTTCTATTATTTACACATTATTTTATACTTCATGTATACTGCATGATAATCATAAAAGAGAAATCGTATGATATTAGAGCCTGTGGTTTTTATTTATTTTACTTAATATTATGTATTTAACATATATCTATTTTCTTACAAAGAACTGTAATTTGTCTTTGTGTGTATAGATTAGTATTTGATAAAGATCACATTTTAATCTCTTCATCTGTTGTTGGACTTACAGGCTACTTCCAACATTTAACTATCATAAATTGTGTTGGTGTAAACATCATGTAGTATTCACTACATGAAACATTTTAACATGATATTAAATTTTCAGAAAGGTACCTGGAAAGGGAATAGCTGGTTCAATCAGAATTTTTATTTTTTTTTTATGAATCTTAGGAAACTCCCTGCTGATTACCTGTGACTGTACTAGTTTATACCACCATCAATAGTGCAAAAAGGTTCATTTTTTTCCCTCACAGACTCACAAGCATTTATTTTTACTTGATTTCTTGATGATAGTCATTTTTCATCCAGAAAACTGCCCTTCCTAATTGAAACTTACATATAAGCAATTGTCAAACAGTTGCACATAAAAATTGCTAATAGATACAATCTAAGAAAAATCCAGATGAGAACCTCAGCCTGAATTTCTGCTTTACTAGATCTTCAAAATCTGGAGTTTGAAAATTTTCCCTTGACAATTACAACTCAAGATTAGCATTAATATTCATTAGGATCAATATTTTTAAGTGTTAATTCAGATGATTCATTGATCAATAGTATTCTTTTTAGCGGTACAATGATCCATCAATTATTGAAACTATACTATAATACAGCTTTAAAAAAAGATAGGTGTACAGTTGCTTTCTCTTAATTCAATGAATAGAGGGATATGCTCCAATAGTGTTTGTAAATGCCATATCAGGTCTGCAGCTTGTACAACAATCACTACAAAAATATGCAATGTATTAATTATTGAATCTGTTCTACCAATTTGACTTGGATGTTTCATTGCTATTTGTTCTTCAATAAAATTATGGAAAATAAAAAAAATGATCTATCATGTTTCATGGTCCTATGTTTGGATGTGCATTGCATATATCAATGATTTTAGAATAGAAAATTGCAGATTTCATGTTCATTTTGATACATAAACATAATTCAACATTTCTAAGTAAGCTTATTTTGTCATAATTTTAGATTGAATAATGACTTGTTCATGGAGCTTCCCTATTTTCTTTATCTTGGCTTTCTCTAATCTTAGTATTTTATACAAAACTAGTCAGTATATTTGAGAAAACTAAGACACTAACTAATGCACATTGCTATCAAATATATCTTGGACTTTATGTACATGTTTTCAGTATATTCACTAATATCCTTATTCTATCTGGTAGACTATCTGGCTAACACAGACCTCCAGGATTACTATACATAGCAAATGCTGTATTTCAAAGATAATTTTAAAAGTCAGTTTGATACTCAATTTGAAGACCACTGTTGTAAGACCTAACCCAAGCTGTGAAATTTTGAGATAACAAAGCGATTTCAGAAAGGACTCATCCTTAATAAACTTGGAAATAATGAAAAACCTTAGCAAAACTTACTGCTCCTGCTTATCCTATCAATGTATAGTGCTCTACATAATTTCAAGGATGTTTAGAAAAACTTCGAGAAAATAGACACAGTCCTAAAACTGAGGAAGTGAAGGGATTCAGTGACCTCCTGAAACTAAATTGCTTTAGGAAATTAGAGAGAAATAGTTTGCACTAGTTCTTTTACTAACTTAGTATACAAATTAATGAGATAAGAACATAACTCTAATTAAAGACTTAGCACACACAAAAAAACACAGATAGGTCTTTTTATCACCTTTGTCAAACTCTGATGGCTATTTGTACGTAGGGAGCAGATGAAGCTGGAGATTGATTACATGTGCAGGGCTGGAGCAGCGCCAGTCCTGAGAACAGAGATAGCCCAAGGTAATCCACATAGTCAAGCCATTACAGCTCCAGGAAAATGAGGTGCCCAGGGGCAGCCCTGAAAACAGGCTGCTAGGCATCAGGGTGCCGTGTGACACATGCAGAATATGTAAGTGAACTCCCCGGGATCCTGGAGCAGTTTCCTTCCTCTCACTCAGAGAGAGCACTCACCTGACCTCACCTTTCTGTACTCTGAGCCTTATCTTTATTTATCCATCCTACCCTTATCTTCCTCTCTGGGAGCCTGGAGGGGGTATTGGGCAGGGCACCACAGTACATAGGGAGCATGGACTCAGTAGCCTCTCATCTAGAACAGTACCAGTTCCAATGCCTGGAGGCAAAGTATGCAATGAAAAATCCTAATTCTGAATAAGTGTCATAAAATTACATTTTATCGTCTTCACTAACAAAAAAACCCTTTAAAAACAGTGTAAAACACACTTAGGCAAGCAGTTCACACATTAGAGCACAGACTCAATTGGGAACAAAACAAAAATTGAAGTCAATTTCTCATGCTGTCTATTTATGGTGTTTTGATTCAACTGTTAGTGATGGTTACATAGATTTCATAATTGGACTTACATTTCTCAAGAATATGGTCATTTTAAACTATTCCACTTTGATAGAAATGTTTTAAATGCACTTCTTCAGGGTAATGGGATTTTCAAATTCATTTGTTCAGCATTACAATAAATGTTTAAAGCTATGTGTTTTTGTTTTGTTTTGTTTTGTTTTTGTCTTTTTTTTTTTTTTTTTTTTTTTTTTTTTTTTTTTTTTTTTTTTTTTTTTTTTTTTTTTTTTTTTTTTTTTTTTTTTTGTGGAACAAGGGATTGAACTCAGATCCTTGCTATTGCCAGGAAAGCACTTATTGTACTGAGCCATCTCCCCAGCTCCTCAAACTATGTTTAGGTACTAAATTCTGACCATTGTCAAGCTATGTTAATACAGAATAAAAAAGAAGAAAGTAACAGTTGCAGATGAAAATTTATAGAGGCACAGCACACATATTACCTACACCTACAGTTTTAAAAATCATTGCATGTTACCACCTTGTTTGAATTTCATAAAAATTGCTGCAAAATCCTATGGTTGCTTTCATCTCATATATTTTTATCTTTAAAACTATTGATTTTGGAGCTGGTGAGATAGCTCAGTGGAATAAGCGCTTCCCTGGCAAGCTCAAGGTCCTGAGTTCAATCCCTGGTTCTGCAAAAAAACAAAACAAACAACAACAAAAAAAAAAAACTATAGATTTTATCTGGCTGTTTGGAATAGCCAAATTAGTAGCAAAAAGCGATTCACTCACTTTATTTATAAATGTCAAATGAGTATTTGTTCTGCTGAGTTCAGGAATAAAGAGAGTTCTTATCTTTAATATTTGAAACCCTCAAGAAATATACATAACAACCACAAAATAATCTAGACAATTTATAAGTTGGTTTTATCATGAAATAAGAAAAGATTTTTTAGTGGTGCTTTATCATGTCATTAAGAAGTTATCTTGATTTTTGACATATTTAGTGATTTTTATACAATGAGGAGGGTACCTATTTAGTTGCAGGACTTCACACAATGAAAATGCCTGAAGATATAGTTTCTTTAAATTGGTCAACTGGTAGTAAGCCAAGGTCCAATGGAAGATTAACTAGATGACAGAGGTGTAAATATATTATAATTTATGGAACAAATCATCTTTGCTATTTTATGACCTTGGGACTACCTCATGTTAACACCAAAAAAAATCCCCATGCTTACCTTTATGTAGCTAAAATTGTGTAAGGCACAGTAGATTAAAGTGCATCTAATCTGACTGCTGAATTTATATAGAGTAAAATCAAAACATACAAAATGGAAATTGCCTATCCACGTTCACTGAATTATTTTGCAATAATTCAGACCATATCATAGCACTTCTATCTCCTGGTTCACTGCCAATTTATGCTGACTACTTGTCAACATTTTCTAATTGATAGTTCGTAGCTATTTGAGGCTAATCATGATAAACAACCACCTAACTTTGAAAAGTAGTTATGTTGTTCAACCAATAAATTGTAAACCCACAAGTTATTGCACATACTTTCTCTGAGATAGGTCTGCTCTAATGTTGGAGAATCTCAGCTCCACTACTTCTTATCAGAAACTGGATACTATAGTCCCTTTTTTTCCATTTATAAATATTTCACTCTATGTAATACTTTAAACTTAATATCTAGTGGGTCAATATTCACATTCAAGACAGCCTGGAGTGCCTGTGATGAATGCCTAACCCTCCCTGAAACTACAGCTAGAAAATGCAAGTGGAAATGCTAGAAACACAAGACTATGAAAATTAAATCAACAAGGCATTTTATAAATATTTTAGCTCATTCACTTCTTTAACTCTTGGATCTTAGGCAACAAGAGAGTTGTTGAAATCACATAGTGATTCCACTGAGTGTGGTATTTATGTTGTAAAGTTGCCATAATAAATATGCTGAGTGTCTTAAAAGTAGATATTTATATTCTCAAAGTTATGAACCCTAGGAGTCCATAGCCAAGGCATGAGTTAATTCTGTTCCTGCTGAGAGTTCTCTTCCTTCCCTATAGATAAGCACACTTTACTTTGCCCTCAAATGATGTGGCCAGAGGATTGAGGCTAAGTGGACAAAGAGAGAGGGACAGAGACAGACAGATACAAAGAGAAAGAAAGAAGTAGAGGCAGAAAGAAGATAAAAACACTCACTGTTGTCTCATAAGAATATTAGTCATAACTTATATGACAATATTTGCCATTAATTATCCCATATAGCTATCATTTCACACTGTAGTCACAATAGAAGTTAAAAGTTTTATTTGGAAATTTTGAAGAAGCACAAGCCCACAGTCTATAGAAGATGTCAATACTAATTTTCCTATTGAAATTAAAATGACAGAGTTTCTAGGAAATAGGATGTTCAGATCCCAAATACTCTTGTATAACTAGATTATTCTATATTTACTAATGATGTGTTCCTTTCAACAGGGTTTTAGGATATTATCTAGATCTAACTTACATCCTGAGATTCATAGATTTTTCATAATACTGTTTGTGATTTGAAGAAATGTGTGTGTATAAAGAGCAAGGAGTATGTGTATTGCTTGAACCAATTTACACAAACCGAACACACAATCATTGTACTGATTGTAATCAGCCATCATGAGAATATTAGGAGGTAGAATTTAGAAAATGCAATGTATCAGGATTCATCCTGCATAACCATTCACCAGCACAGACTGAAACATATTTGGTCAGTTACTTGAAGGCAAGAGTGTCTGTGTGTGTGTCTCCGTGTGTGTATGAATGGAAAATAGTTCTTGGTGGGCTCCTTAAGGGCAGACATCCTGTTGTGTATTCCATTTTGGAATATATTATAAAACAGATACCATTATTTTGATGAGCAGTGGGGAAAGCACTCACCCCTGATTGATCTCTACACTTTTGTCTGCAAAGTGGGATAAATTATCTACTCCTCATATGAGTTCTTTCTGTATGAAAAATTCTTGAGATATTGCACAGTGATTACAGGAAAGATTATCATCGAACAAAATTTAATACAGAGCTGGCCTCTGAGATCTAATATGTGAGCTCGAGAAAGTCATTTAATTGGACTTAAATCTGCTGCACCTATCTATAAGATAGGTTTGATGTGAAGTGTGAATTAGATAATGCTGGAACATCCATAGCTCACTCCGGGCACCTTTGCAGTCCAACTTTAATGTGTTTGGTGTTTCTATTACTGCTGTTACAGCTATGCTGCTGACCAACTCTGCTGTGAAGACCACTGCTCTTCTTACCTGTGGACTTTCCCACTCTGTGAGATATGAGGGAGGAGTTGGGAGAGTTGAGAATAGAGAGACTCAAGCTTTGCCTTCCTCCCAGCAGTGAATTTTGCTCTCATCACAAAGTAACTAAATTGCTGTTCCCAGATGCTGGATTGTCACCTCTCCTATGTCATGTATTTGAAATTACAAAATCCAAACAAATCAAAGCTCATATCTGAAAAGACAACAAACAGCATGTAGAAAGGCTCTACTGTGATCACCTCAGTGGGAATCAGTCTCTCCAATTGATTTCTTCTGAGGGCTGACCATTGTCTGGAGCATGAATATGGGTTTTTATGAAAAGGAGGTTAGGGTGGTGTCAGAATCTAGAGAAATTTGAAGATTAAAAAAGTATGAAACTGAGTAAAGCATACTTAGAAAAGGGAGGTAGAAGGCTCCTGAAGGCAAACACCAATGAATTCCTCCTTTTAAGCAAGCAGTAGGTATATCTTTAGTGGGACATTTCAACTTGAAAAGGGAGAGCTACATAGGTCATGGACATAGATCTGGATGTACTCCTTAAATATACTCTTTCATAAAATAATTTGACCTTATAGTAGATGTAGAATTTCAGGTGTTATATGGATGATAATGTGTCTTTCGAAAATGGCTGTTGTAGGGATGAAATTACTCAAAATGTGAACACCACAGATCATAGTTTCCATGCCCACACCATGGGACGAGCTCCATAAGTTCATTATGGCCAAGGACATTTTTCCCTCTTCTCTCTCTTTTGTTCTCCTCCTCCCCTGCACCTCCTCCCCTCTTGCTTTCCATCATCATCATTTTTATCACCCTCTTCAACATCAGCCTTTTCACTCTCATCACTTGGAGCCTTTATTATGAATGTATCAATTTTTATTTAATACATGCTAACTATTGTTGGTATTTTACAGATTAACAAATCGGGGCAGTGATTAATGAGGTTGCTGTCACAAACATATGCAGCCAGTCAGCAGTAAGACTGAGTTTTAAATCGGAACATCTTAGCTCTAGACCTTTTAAATACTTACATATTCATGTATTTGCTAATTGTTTCAAAACTAAAATTCCCCAATGCCCTTCCATTCATATCATTCCCTCTGAGAGTCTTTCCTTAATTTTATCATCTGGATATTGCATTGGAAAATTGAATGTGATCATCATTAAGGTTCTACTTATCCATATAAAGTTACATGTGATAGCCTAAAACGCATGCTAATGATGAAAAACCTGGATTAATTTATGCACAAATATTTAGATATCTCTTGCCTTCTGCTCAGCTCTAATCTTAATGATGAAGACAAAGTAATAAAAAAAGTTATTCAAAGTAATGAAAAGACTCAACTTACCATTAAGAGTATATTCTTATTGAGAAAAAAAAGAAAAACATGGGTGATTTAAAACTCTTTTCTCCTCCATTCATGGCCAGGAAATAAATATTTTATGCATTGAGGGCCATATGGTCACTGGAGCAAATACTCAGCTCTACCATTATTTTGCAAAAGCAGCCATAGAAAACATTTAAATAAATGACTATGTTCCAATGAAAGTTTTATTTATTAAAGCAGGTGGCTAGCCAGATTTGGCTTGCAAACTTCAGTATGCTGCATCTTGTGTTAAAGAAAGCAAAACCATAATAATATTTGTTATCGCTGCTAAGCAAACAGTTAATATTATTAATCTATTGGATGATGTCTTGGTACTGTCTCCTGTAGGTTCTTTATTTTAGTACAACCTTTCAGAGAAGAGCACACTACAGGTGAAATTTTAACGAATTGGAAGAGGCTGATATATGAAAATCAGAAGTAGGAACACACAGAGAAAATGCAGATGTTCATGGGAGAAAGTCTTAGAACCTGTTCATGAAGCAAAAATGTGAAACAGATAAGGTTGGAGGCATAGCTATAAATATATGTTAAAATAATTTATAAATTAATTACTTTTAATTACATTATAAAGAAGTTGAGAAATTGTAGGGCTGTATTAGGAGAGAAAAAGATATATTTACACCAAAATTATTTGGGGGGATTCTGGGAAGTTAGATATAGTGAGATAATACCTGTCTTCCCTCAGTCTCCAGCTAAAACAGTGTGACTGCATAGGAAAATGAAAACTACTTACAAAAAATAATTACAGGCAAGTTAAGGTGATAAGGTATTTTCAGAAAGACCAAAATGTAAGCAAATGTCCAACATCCATAGAACTGAATATCATCAACATTTCTGGATAGAACACACAGAAGTAAACAAAAAGCAAAGCCCATGTTTTCCTACAGATAACTATTAGAAGCTAGAAATTCACTGTGAGAAAAGCAAGTGGAAGGACATGAGCCAAACAAAAGCAAACTTCTAAGATCAGTACTAGAATCTGGAGGAGATAATTTGCAGTCAAGCAGGGCTCCCTTCTAGAACACATGGGACAATGTTGAGAATGAGATGAAATTTGCACAGAACAGAGACAAGGACAATTTAAATGAAAATTGGACTGAGAACAGAACCAGAAAATTTCAGAAAAGAGTTGTAGTGGTATAAAATTTAAAACAGCTGAGAAAGCTCAGATGAATTACAAACACTGTTTCAAGTAACATCATCTTTAAAAGTTCTGGAAAAATTCATTTAAATATACAAAGCACAGAAAAGCATTCAGCCTGAATCCCACAAAATGTTATTAGAGGAAAAGAAGGACAATAGCATCCATCTTTGATGTTTTTAAGACAAGGTCTTTCTATGCATTTTAGGCTGGCCTTGAACTCACTCTGGAGCCCAGGCTATTCTTTTTGTTGTTGTTGTTATTCTTTTGTTTTGTTTTATATATTTTTGTATTTGTATTTGTTTTGTTTTGTATTTTTAGAGAATGGTCTACACGGTGTTCAGGGTCTCACTACTGCACTGGATTTGTAGCGATCTGCCTGTTTATAGCCTCCTGAGATCTAGAATTACAGACACTTGACACCATACCCAGTCTCAATTGCTGTCTAGTATGCTCCGGGGCAGGGCCTGCTGGGCATATCTGGGGATGGAAACCCCGACCCCATGCCTGCTTGAATGCATTTTATTATTTTTTTAAGTTTGAAAAAGCATTTATTGAAAATACAATATATTAACATGTGAAAAGATGTTCAACATCATCCATAGTTTATTTATTTTTGTTCATTTATTTATTTTTCATTTTATTGAAGTGCAAAGAGGAAGGAGACAGTTTTAACACACTTTAACAAGACAGATTCGATAAATTAATACACTGCAAACAGTTTTCATAATGTTTTGCTATCTTACAAGGTGCATATGTTATATTATACTTACAGATATTATTATAGCAGATGTCTCTTATCAGTAAATTTAGAGAGTGCAGATGTTTATGTATCTTATTTTTATACCGGAAGTATATCAAAGATTCAATAATTAATACTTTCTACCTTGTTATTTTCCTAGTGGTCGTCCATAGACTAGAAGCTGACATAATATCCTGTCAACCCATCATTAGTGCAAATCTTGCCTCTCATAGGATTATATAGAAGGACGCATTTCTATCCCAACTGTACTGTCCATACACACACATCATGAATCTTCCTTTCTATACCCCTTCCTTTGGTTACACCTGTCAAAGATGGACACCTCATTCTCATTCAACCAATTTAGGAGCCTGCATTCGATGACAAAAGCCAACACAGTCCAGCATTCCACAACAATTGTGAGTTATCTGAAGAAGTTATAGACTGTACCCCTTACAGCTCAACTTATTATGGCCCCGCGTTGGATACTTCATTTTGTACTTTTCTGCTGGATGGTTAAGACTGAGATAGAGCAAGACCTACATAGCAAAACATGTAGTTTTGGATTCTGATGAGATCAGTGAAGTACCCTCAGGGTTTATCTTGTAATCCTGTACTCTGCAGATCCTTTCTGTCATTCATGTGGATGAGTTAGGGCCAATACTTGACCAGTTTTCTCTCTGTGAGAGCCTGAGAGAAAGTCTTGTCTACATGTGGCTCTCCGTAGTGACACTATACAACTATGACATCTTTCCTCTGTGGCTCCATAATCTCCTTGATCAGAAAATTTGGGGCTCAACTGAATTTCATGATGTTATAGTACAGGTTCCCCTATGTCCTGAGTCTTCGCTGACCTTGAAAGGCTAGGGCCAAAATGTTGGCTGGCCTTGTGGCTCTTCTATTTCTCCAATTTTGATCTGTGAACTTAGGTTATTAACCATCAAGGAGAAAAGCTGATGAGTACCCTGCAGCATATGCGATTCACTTTGCCCTATCTGACTCAACAGTTTTTAGTTGTTATTGTACATTTCTATTTGTATTTCTTCTTTTCAATACTTATACTAGGAAGCCTACACGAAATTTTCACATGTGTGTCTGCTTTATTTCACTTATGGAGTATATGTTGAAATGGCATCCATTCAATATAAATGCTTCCATCTTATCATTTGTTATAGTGAGTAATACTCCATTATAAAGAAGTACCACATCTTTTTCAACCATTCCTCATGTGATGGACATCTTGGTTGTATCTAAGATTTTGCTATCACAAATTGTGTTGCTATAAACATAGGTACAGATATATCACTATGATATAATGTTTCATTTCCTCTGGGAAGATTCCCAGTACTGGGATAGCTGGCTTGAATGGGATTTCTAGTCATACTCTTTTGAAGAAACTCCACACTAAACTTCACAGTGGTTGTACCAGTCTACATTCCCACCAGCAGTGGAGAAGTGTTCCCTTTTCCCCACAACCTCTCCAACAATTGTTGGTTGATTTCTTTTTGATAGCCATTCTTCCTGGAGTGAGGTGCAATCTCAGTGTTGTTTTTACTTGCATTTCAAGAATGGCTAATGATGTGGAGCATTTTTTCATATATTTATTCACTTCTTCAATTTCATTCTCTGAGAAGTGTGTATTCATCTCAGATGCCAATTTCTGAATTGGGTACTTATATTTGAGGGCCCTGTTACTTCTTAGTTCTTTACATATTCTAGAAAGCAGACCTTTGTCTCATTGCTTAACAGGACTTTTTCAAGATTTGTGGGTTGCTTTTTCACTCTGTTGATATTTTCTTTTGACGTGCAGAAACTCCTCAAGAAGAGTTGCTGCCAGTTGTTGACTTTTTCAAGTGTTTCCCATGAGAATATATGTTTGCTCATGAACTCTTAATCTACCCCTATGTCTTCAAGAGATCCTCCTATTTTGTCCTCTAGGAGATCGAGCACTTTTGCTTTAATGTTTAGATCTTTAATTTATTTTGACTTTAGCTTAGTGCATGGTGATAGAGCTGGGTCAAGTTTTAGTTTTCAGCATGCAGAATGCCAAGTTTTCTAGCATCATTTGTTAAACAGGCTATCTTAATTCCAATAAGCTTGTTTGGCCCCTTTGTCAAAGATCAGATGGCTGAGTGTGTCTGTAGATGCTGCTGCAACTTCTAATCTATTACATTGATCCTCAGGTCCGTTTCATTGCCAATACCATGTTAATTTTGTCACAGTGGCTTTATAGTATAATTTCAAGTCAGGATATTTGATTCTTTCCACCTAGTCCGTATTGGCCAAGATTGTGTTTGCTATTCTAGGTGATTTGTGGTTTCAAATACATTTTAGAAATGATTTCTCCAGGTCTGGTTGTTATGTTGTTGACAGTTTGATAGGGATTGCATTAAATCTGTACAGGAATTTTGGGAGTGTGGCCATCTTCACAATGTTGGTTCTTCCTATCCAGGAGCATAGAATATCTTTCCATTTTCTTAAATCCTCTATAATCTCTATTCTTAGGGTGCTGTAATATTCCATGGAAAAATCTTTGACTTCCTTGGTTAAGTGAATCCCAAGGTATTTCTTTTTCTATGGTGCTATAGTAAAAGGTATTGTTTCTATTGTTTCCATTTCACAAGGCCTGTTATGTGTGTAGAGGAATGCTATTGATTTTTGAGTATTGATTTTGTATCCTGCTATGTTATTTTGTTTTCTTTTTTTGGCAGAACTGGGGATTGAACTTAAGCCCTTTCACTTGCCAGGAAAGCACTTATTCCACTGAGCCATTTCCCTGGCCTGTATCCTGCTATGTTACTGAATTTTTGTATCAGTTCCAGTAGTTTCTTGGTGAAATTTTTGGGATCTTCCATGTAAAGAATCATGTCATCTATAAATAGTGATAATTTAACTTCTTCTTTCCCTATTCTTATGCCTTTTATTTCTCCCTCTCTTCTAATGACTATTGCTAATTACTCCAAGGTTATATTGAATTGGAGGGGTGATAGAGGACATCCTTGTCTTGTACCTGATTTAAGAGTAAAAGATTTCACTTTTTCACCATTTAGTATTATAACTGGGCGTAGTGGCATATACCTGTAATCCTAGTACACCGCAGGCTGAGGCAGGAGGATTGTTGTGAGTTCAAGACCACCCTGAGCTACAAAGTGAGTTTAAGGCCAGCCTGAACTGCATAGTGAGACCCTGTCTCAAAAAGACCAAAAACAAACAAACAAACAAACAAAAAAGGATTACATTAGCTTTTAGGTTGTTATAGATGGCTTTTATCAAGTAAAGGTAGAGTCCATCAATTCCAATTTTCTGTAGGACTTTGAACATGAATGAGTGTTGGACTTTGTCAAAAGCTTCTTCTGCATCAGTTGAGATGATAATTTGGTTTTTAGACTTCAGTCTATTAATATAGTGTATTACATTTATAGATTTTCGAATATTGAAGCATACTCGGATCCCTGGGATGAATCCTACCTGGTCATGGTGTGTGATCTTCTTGATGATTTGCTGGAATTCTATTTGTGAGGATTTTATTGAGTATTTTTGTGTCTATATTCATGAGGGAGATTGCACTATGATTATCCTTTTTAGTTGTGTCTTTCCCTGGTTTTGGAATAAGCATTATACTTGCCTCCAGAAATGATTTTGGGAGGACTGCTTCCTCTTGAATTTCATTGAAGAGTTTGTATAGGGTAAGGATTATTTCTTCTATAAATTTCTTGTAGAATTCAGCTGCGAATCCATCAGAACCTGGACTTTTCTTTGCCTGTAGGCTTTCTATTACTTTTCATATTTCCTTGGCTGTTATTGGTTTATTGAGAGTTGTTATACCTTCTTGGCTCAATTTTGGTAATTTGCACAATTTGAGAAATCTGTCCATTTCTTCTGTGTCTTCTATTCTGTGAGCATAAAGATTCTCGAAGTAACTACTGATAATTTTCTGAGTTTAAACTTGGTCTGTGGTGATTTCACCCCTTTCATTCATTACTGCCTGTAAAAATTTTGTCTTGACGCTTTTTGATGAGGTTGGCTAGAGGCTTATCAACTTTATTTAGTTTTTCAAAGAACCAACTTTTTGATTTGTTGACTCATTTAACTGTTTTCTCCATTTCAATTGAATTAATTTCTGTTCTAATCTTTATGATTTCTTCTGGTCTTTGCACTCTGGGTTTTGTTTGCTCTTCTTTTTCTAGATGTCAGAGGTGCAATATTAGGGTGCTAATATGATCCCATTCTGTTTTCCTAATGTGTGAGTTCATAGCTATGATTTTCCCTGTAAGAAATGCTTTCGTTGCATCCCATACATGCCTGTAAGTTGTACTTGAATTTTCATTGAATTGTAGATATTGTTGAATTTCTTGTTTAATTTCTTCTGTGACCCATTTCTTGATTGCTAAGTAGGGCGTTAATTTCCATGAATTTAGCGGGTTTTGCTGGTTTCTTTTGTCATTTAGTTCCAGTTTCATTGCACTGTGGTCAGATAATATGCATGGGATGATTTCTATTTCCTTGCATATACTTAAGTGTGACCTCTTGACTAGTATGTGATCTATTTTGGAAACTGACCCTTGTGCAGCTGAGAAAAATGTTTACTCAACTGTAGTTGGGTGGAACACTCTGTATATGTCCACCAGGTCCATTTGTTCCAAGTTCGGGTTCAGTTCTGCTTTTTCTTTGCTAATTTTTGTCTCATAGACCTATCTTTTTGAGATAAGGGCGTGTTAAGGTCTCTTGTTAAGATTCTTCTCTTAGATATTAGGTTTTTCATGTCCATTAAGGTTTGTCTTATGTAGTTGGGTGTTCCTGTGTTTGGTGCAAAAATATTTATGAGTGTTACCTCTTATGCTTGAATTTTTCCCTTAATCAATATACTGTGGCCTTCATTGTGTCTTTTGATTATTCTTGCTTTGAAGTTGAGACTCTCTGAGAACAGAATTGCTACTCCTGCTTTTTTCTGAGGTGCTGGAGCATGTAGTACTGTTTTCCATCCTTTGACTTTGAGTCTATGAATGTCCTTTTGAGTTAAGTGTATTTTTGTATACAGCATATTGTTGGATTTTGTAATAAAATCCTACAGAACAAGTAAAGTTCATGTCCTTTTGGATTCACAGCTGAATCTTCAAGAAATTTATAGAAGATATAATATCTACACTCGTCAAACTATTCAGTGAAACTGAAAAGGAAGCAGTACTCCCAAAATGATTTCTGGAAGCAAGTATTATACTGATTCCAAAACCAGGCAAAGACACAACCAAAAAGGAGAACTACAGGCCAATCTCTCTCAGAAGCATAGACACAAAAATACTCAATAATATCCTCACTAATAGAATACAGCAAATCATAAAGAAGATCATACAACATGACCAGGTAGAATTTATCCCAGGCATGCAAGGATGGTTCCATATTCAAAATTCTATAAATGTAATACACTATATTAATAGACTGAAATCTAAGATCCACAAGATCATCTCAATTGATGCAGAGAAAGCCTTTGACAAAGTCCAACGCTCATTCATGTTCAAAGTCCTACAGAAAATTGGAATAGATGGACTCTACCTTAACATGATAAAAGCCATTTATGACAACCCAAAAGCTCATATAATCCTAAATGGCGAAAAACTGAAATCTTTTACTCTTAAATCAGGTACAAGACAAGGATGTCCTCTATCACCCCTCCTATTTAGTATAATCTTGGAAGAATTAGCAATAACCATTAGAAGAGAGGGAGAAATAAAAGGCATAAGAATAGGGAGAGAAGTTAAATTATCACTATTTATAGAGGACATGAAACTTTACTTGGAAGACCCCAAAATTTCCACCAAGAAACTAGTAGAACAGGTACAGAAATTCAGTACCATATCAGGATACAAAAATAATACTCAAAAAGTCAATAGCATTTCTCTACACACATAACAGGCACACTGAAACTGAAACAACAGAAACAATACCTTTTACTACAGCATCGCGGAAAATGAAATACCTTGAAATTCACTTAACCAGGAAGTCAAAGATTTTTCTACGGAATTTTACAGCACTTTAGAAAAAGTGATTATAGACTATTTCAGAAAATAGAAAGATATTCCGTGCTCCTGGATAGGAAGAACCAACATTGTGAAGATGGCCATACTCCCAAAATTGCTGTACAGATTCAGTGCAATCCCTATCAAACTGCCAACAACATACCTCCTAGACCTAGAGAAATCATTTCTAAAATTTATTTGAAACCACAAATGACCTAGAATAGCAAACACAATCTTGGCTAAGGCAGGAGGCATCACAATTCCTGACTTTAAAGTATACTACAAAGCCAGTGTGATAAAATCAACATGGTATTGGGAACAAAAGAGCCCTGAGGATCATTGTAATAGATTAGAAGTTGCAGCAGCATCTACAAACACACTCAGCCATCTGATCTTTGACAAAGGGGCCAAACAACCTTACTAGAATTAATATAGCCTCTTTAACAAATGATGCTGTAAAACTTGGCTTTCTACATGCTGAAAACTAAAACTTGACCCACCTCTATCACCATGCACTCACCTAAAGTCAAAATGGATTAAAGATCTGAACATTGAAACATCTAAACATCAATTTCCTGAAAGAGAAAGTAGGAGGAGCTCTTGAAGACATAGGGGTGGGTAAAGAGTTCATGAGCAAACATATATTCTCACAGGAAACACTTGAAAGAATCAACAACTGGCAGCAACTCTTCCTGAGGAGTTTCTCTACATCAAAAGAAAGTGTCAACAGAGTAAAAAGACAACCCATAAATCTTGAAAAAATCCTACCTGTTAAGCAATCTGACAAAGGTCTGCTGTCTAGAATATATAAAGAAGTAAGATATATTAGGGCCCTCAAATTTAAAGACCCAATTCAGAAATGGGCATCTGAGATGAATACACACTTCTCAGAGGACGAAATTAAAGAAGCGAACAAATATATGAAAAAATGCTCCACATCGCTAGCCATTCGTGAAATGCAAATAAAAACAACACTGAGATATCATCTCACTCCAGGAAGAATGGCTATCGTAAGGAAATCAACCAACAACAAATGTTGGAAAGGTTGTGGGGAAAAGGGAACACTTCTCCACTGCTGGTGGGAATGTAGACTGGTACAACCACTGTGGAGTTCAATGTGGAGACTCCTCAAAAGAGTAGGACTGGAAATCCCATTCAATCCAGCTATCCCAGTACTGGGAATCTTCCCAGAGGAAATGAAACATTATATCATAGTGATATATGTGTACCTATGTTTATAGCAGCACGGTTTGTGACAGCAAAATCTTAGACACAACCAAGATGCCTGTCACTTGAGGAATGGTCGAAAAAAACATGGCATTTCTATATAATGAAGTATTACTCGCTATAACACATGATAAGATGGAAGCATTTATATTGAATGGATGCCACTTGAACATGTACTCATAAGTGAAATAAAGAAGACACATGTGCAAATATCGTGTAGTCTGCCTAGTATCAGAAGTCAAAATCAGAAATAGAACAACAACTAGAAGATTTTCATCATATAGCTAAGGCATACTGAGCAGCATATGCTGCAGGGTACTAATCAGCTTTTCTGTATGGTTATAGCTCAAGTTCACAGATCAAAATTGGAGAAACAGAAGAGCTGCAAGTCTAGCCAACATTTTATCCCTGGCCTTTTAAAATCATAGAAGACTTAGGACACAAGAGAAACTGTACTGTAACATCATGAATCTCAGTTGTGCCCCAAATTTTCTGATTGAGGAGAATATGCAGCCACAGAATAGAGAGACTGATGATTTATAATGTGCCAAATGAGACTTACATGGAGAGAAAACTTTCTCTCAGGCTCTCAGAAGAGCAAACTGGGCAAGCATTGGCCATGACTCATCCGCATGGATGACACACACAAAGGATCTGCAGAGTAAGGTACAGGATTACAAGATAAACCCTGAGGGGACTTCACTGACCTCAACAGAAACAAAAACTCTGTGTTTTGCTCTATAGGTCTTGCTCTATCTCTGTCTTAAACATCCAACAGAAAAGTACAAAAATGAGGTATACAACACAATGTCACAATAATAAGTTAAGCTATAAATGGCTACAGTTAACAACTTCTTCAGATAACTCACTGTTATTGTGGAATGCAGGACTCTGTTGGATTATGTTGCCAAGTTCAGGCACCTAAATTGGTTTAATGACAATGGCGTGCCCATGTTTGACAGGTCTAGACAGCAAAAGTTGTATAGAAAGGAAGAATCTTGATGTGTGTGTATAAACAGTATAGTTAGGAAAAATATGCTGTGCTTCTGCATAATTCTATGAGAAGCAGCATTTGCACTAATAGTGTTTCAACAAGATATTATGTTGGCTTCTAGCACTATGGACTACCACTAGGAAAATGACAAGGTAGAAAGTATTAAATATTGAATCTGTGATATAATTCAGGTATAAAAAATAAGATAAACAGCTATACTCTCTTAATTTACTGATAAGAGACATCTGCTCTAATAATTTCTGTAAGTATAATATCATGTATGCACCTTGTGTGATACCAAAACATGAAAAAAGTTTGCAGTGTATTAATTTATCGAATCTGTCCTGTCAATTTGTCTTGTAACTGTCTCATTACTATTTGTACTTAAATAAATTGAAAAAGAACTGTGCAGTGACACCCTGTACCAAATACATAAAACTAAAATTTTAAAAAGAAAAAAAAAGTTGATAAAATGGAGAAAAATCAGTAGAAAAGCAAACACATTTAGTTTATGAAATTTTAGTCAGAAGAATCATACAAATCAATGAATATGATAGAGAACCCTTTAAATAAAGGATGAAAATGAAGAAAGTAAAGAAAGGTCAATCATTTACTAACTAATGACAGATGTTTAAGACAAGAAAAATACATGTTAGAGGAACGAAGGAAGAAAAAAGCCATGGCATCAGAACAATTGCTACTATTGAACTGCAAATACATCCATAATAGGACAACAGTGCAGCAAAACACGCATAGGTTCATTCATAGAGATAAAATATTTGAGGTTTAAAACATGAAGTATAGTGTGCAAGAGTCTTATGCTCAAAAAATGAGAGCACATTGCAAATATTGTGAAGAAATCAGTTCAACACAAGCCTTTCTTCATTCTTTGAGTGTGGTGTTACTAGTGATGCTCTCTCGGGCATGCTGGGTCAGTCTCTACAGTTTAGGCACAAAGGGCTCGAAAATGCTCATCTAGCAAGTACCTGGGTTATTTGTCCAGCTCCTTCTCCCAAAGTCTGTTTAGATCATGTGAAATAAACGAAATGAAAATGTATGATCTAATTTAATTATGTTGTTCAACCCCATGTAATCCCGGGCCAAGATTGCTGCTGTGTAAAGAGTAATATAGGCATTATATTTCTGGCAAATTTAAGCAAGAAGAAAATAGATTTTCAGTTTGAAATTTGATCTGAAAGAATTACAATAGTTCTCTCCTTCCATTCTCAATATCTATCTCCATGTCTTCACAAATGTCTATATCATTTTTTTCTTTTAGGTGATTCCATTTTTTAAATTATTTACTTTTTAATTAATTTTATTGAGAAACAAATAGCAATGAGACAGTTTCAAACCGATTAATAGGATAGTTTCAATAATTAATACATTACATATTGTTGTCTTCATAGTGGTTATTCATAGTACAAGATGCAGACATGATATCCTATCCAAACACTATCAGTACAAATCTTTCTTCTCCTTCAAAAAAATTTATGGAGTTTTTTTTCTCACTCTTTCTTCTAATTATTGGCCTATTACCAATAAGTAAGGCAAGAGTGATAGAGACAAACAGTGCACAGATTCTAGACTTGAAATCGTGAAATACTATTTTGTGTAAACTAAGGAACAAGGAGACTTCTTCTATAACAGTTACCACCAAGTATGGGAATGTTTGAAATGATCCTAGTACATACTGTTATTCAATATTGGAAAAGTGATCAATGGAGGTCCTGATGACATGCCACATATTTCCAAGTGTCATTTGTAAGAAGACTTCTAGTGTCAGAGGACATGACAATTGCATTTAAAAATGAATATTAATTGGAATTGCTAAAAAAAATATGGCAATAAGTAAATATAGAGAAATAGGGCAGGCTAAATAGCTCAGCAAACTAAAGTACATGCGATCAGGTGCAGGGGCCAGGGATTCAATTTCCAGCCCTGTCATGCTGGCCCCTCCCCTGGGGCACACTGAGGTAGCAATAGAGACTAGGCATGGTGGCTCATGTTTGTAATCTCAGCTCATGGGAGGCTGTAAACAGGTGGACCACGATAAGATGGATCTGGTAGTGAGACTCTGAACACCTTGTAGACCTTTCCTGAAAATGGGTTGTGGATGTAGCTCAGTAAATACAGAGAAATAGGTGTTGAAATATGCCAATGCGTAAGTGAAGGAAACTTACCTTAATCCATCTCCCACTTTTCAGGTGGAAAGTATTTGTTGGCTTGCAGTGCAACGATGTAATGAACCATAGCCTGGTCACTCAAAGCTCTTTTGCTAAGCATGTGCCCTAGACTACTCAGCATAATAATTATAAGAAAAAGGAAAAGGATGAAGTAAGTAGTTGCTAGAGATTAGAAGACATTTAATGAACACAAATAAATATATGAGCAAAAACAACTAAACATATTCTAGCTACAAAGTAAACTTTAAAAAACACGTTATGTAGGAACTATTGTGAGAACTGAGCCAGTGGTGGCGCATGTCAGAAAGAGCAATGTGCATTGGACAGTCTAACAGGTATAGAAGCTTCTCAGACAGACAGTAGCTTTGCTATGATGTCCAAAGTGCTTGCGTTATAGTTCTTGATTAGAATACCTGTGCTTATGCTTTTTTTCCCCTTTTACCTAGTCTGCTTTACAAAGATTTTAAGTGTGTTAGTTGTTGTCTATAATGAGATTACAGGAAGCAGATGCAAGGGTGAAAACAGGGACTCACATTAGGAAGTTTTTGCAATCAGGCCTACAATGACAAGAAGTTTAGCTAGATTTCCAGTTGCTCTTCAGAGATAGGAATATTTGGGCTGCATCCTTCTTCCTTATAGAAAATCATTCCAACTTTTGAAAAGAACACAGAGACAGATGTGTCATTAATAGGATTCTGACCCAGTAACCTTCTTACTTCACTAAAGCATCAAATTTAGCTTTCCTTTTCTTTTGAAGTGAAAAATTTGGCAAAAAATAAAAAAAAAAACTCTGATAGCTTCCCAAATTTCTTCATGAAAACAACCTCACTATGTCAGTGAGGAAGTAATAGTGAAAAATATATAATTAGCAATTTTATTAATTTACTCCACATCAGTACATATTGATTTATATTGAGGGAATCCATTTACATGTTAGGAAAAATGATGTGGCAAGGTATTTCTCATAGGCATTCCTTGCATCTGTTGAAGATTGAAGGTTCCTCACTCCTAGAGAAAGGCTTTGTCATTTGCCTTGTAGGGAGCTTGAAACATATCCTCCATAGATAGCTTGGGTATGGAAGTGCTGTGCAAATACTTGGAACATAGAAGCCAAAATTAGAGTCAAGAAAATAAACACATTTTAGTATTACAAATCTACAGTTACAATGCATATGTAACAAACCACCCAGTTTCTCTGTTAAAGTGAAAATATATTGTAGAGATTGCTATGAAAGCCTGAAATCATGGACTATGGGAGGGATTGGAATTGGGTTTGGGATGGCCTATAAATAATACCTCAACTTGGGAATGACTTTGCATAAAGTTTGACTCCTAATTAACTAGCCTCATGAAGTGAGGAACCTAGAATGACTCAATCTTAGCTTTCATATTTAAAAATGGGTTAGGAAGAATAACTGCGAGTGTCAAACATGAAGGTTGTATAGTACAAGGCCCTACAGTCCTTTGTCACACGCGCACACGTGCATGCATAGTTAAAGTGAGCTCTTCTCTTTCCCAGTGATTGTTCTACTTGTGAAACTCCTCGGTAAGTCTGAGATGATTGGCCTTTCACACACTGGCTGTGCTCCAATGTTATACAGCCTGCAAAGTGTTTTTGATCCTGAGTGGGTCCCTTTTTGATACCAGGCATGACATTTCCAGGACTTTGTAGGACTGCTTAATTGATGCCAATGTGACCTGAATGACTTTCATAATAATCCCTGTGCCCTGCATAGTCACCTGCTGTCAGGTGCTGCCAATGCAAAAGTAAATGATTTTCAGTCCCACCAGAGTTCTAATTAAAAGTGCACTGAATTAAACTTGAATACATGGAAAACAATTAGCTCTCTCTTTTGTCTCTCCATTCAGATCCATAATGCAGGGCAGCCAGGTGTCATGTTCAACAAATCTCCATCACTTGATGGCTAGAGAAAAGGAGAGAACTGGAAAACTTCCAGAATCTTCCCTTGGAGGCCATTCTGGCCTTCCCATCCTTTCAGTGATTCAATCATTGTGTTGCTTCCATTTGAATCTCCCTTTCAGTGTCTCCTTCTTCTCCCATATTTTTCTTTTTTAAAGGCAATAAACTCTGACACATGTCTGTCCATCATCACTTTTCTTTTTTTGCTGAATTTTGCTCAATAGTCTCAACAAAGTGCTACCCATGCCAGTCTGCCTTTTTTCCCACAGGATGTAAGGTTCTAACACAATTATGAATTCTCCCTCCCACTGTCCTGCTCTCATAGACACGCTCTAGAAGGACTCATATCTGTCACTGTGAATGCCACCCAGGCAGGCATTGTGCTATTTGTTCAAACATGTCTACCAATTGTCATATCTAGAATTAGTTTTTGCAGTTTACTAATCCTTAACCTTATATTAATCCCATAACTAGGTCTTACCTTAAATTTTCATATAAGCAGAAAAATTTAACGAGCTGCTCAATTTTCTGGTTCATTTTTACTTGGGATTCCATTTGCTTCTTTCCCTTAAAAATCATCTGAAGTAAGATTGCATGCCCTTAACTCCTAAAGAAAAGCTAAATTTTGAACATAAACCAAACAATTCAAATAAACCTAATATCTTTTTCAAAATGAGATCTTAAGGATATATTTAAATATGGTGACCTGCTCATTGGAAGACCAATCTCAGGTTGTGCTAATTATGAACTACATGAATTTTGGTTCATCATAGATCTTTGTGTCTTATTTTTTTGACTCATTTTCTTAAAACAGTGACAACTATTTGACTTATTTCAACATTCTAGATGATTTGTACCATGTTTTAGTATGGTTCCTTATGTATTTGGAAAGTGATATTGTTATAGCAAAGAGGTAAAGTGTGGCTTGAAGCATAAAGTCACACTCAGCTGTTGTCAACAGATGAGAGAGCTGGTAGAACACATTAAATAATGAGATGGAGCAAACTTTTCATGGTGATAGCATGAACATAATGTCTAATTTCTTGTCATATAAGTTGTAACACGTAAGCAAGTTTTATGAACTTTGTGGGACATTCATAAAAGTATTACACAAACAAAAGTTCTCACACTCATGCTCAATTCAAGACCAACACACAGTTTAAATGTAGCCTTTCCCTGTCTTGAGATTAAGGCAAATAATATGTCATCATATGGCTTTCTACTCAGGTAAATTACATTGTTGGCATTATTTCAATTCTGGATTATGTCATTTTACAGACTCTAGTCGACAGTTAATGGTATGAACAGACTCTACTTCTCAATTTCTAAGTTTTCCTGACTGATCTGTGATGCTCGTGGCACTCGTATGTGTGCATATCCTGTCATAATGAGCAGACAACTCCATCCAGCTGTGAGGAAAGAACTTCCAGGATCTGCAGCACACCTTCAAATGCCAGCATTGTGGCTACTTCACTTGACAGCACAGCAGGACTCAAAATAATGCCAAACTGTTTAGTAACACTTGCAACATAATCACTCCCATGGCATAGCAATGCTTTGCAAGCTACAAACACATCTTGTTATCAATGCCCTTGGCTCGGTCCATCACCCTATGGCACTTCTTTGTTATCTGAGAAGAACAGCTTACTGCTCTGTAGAATTTTTTTTCAATCTCATGAGAATAAATACTTATATGTTTTAATGAAAGTCCAATTGTTTTTTTTTTTTTTTTTTTTTTTTTTTTTTTCCTTTTGGAGCTTTTTGAGCCTACATTTTACCGGTAGCAAAAGGTCGGTGTGATGCAAGTGTCTCAAATGTGAGTTGATCCATGAGACCAGCACCATCCCCATTATATGTTTTTGTAGCTGTAGCCAAGGGGAATCAGGCATAAGCTTTGAGTGGTTCTTGTGGGATGGGCTTTCAGTACCACAGTGTGCTGCTGGGCACCATTGTTATACAAAACACAAAGCTTCTGTCATAAATCATGAAGGAAGGACTGAGTGTTTCACATTCTTTCGGAGTAGCTGTTGCTTCGGGGAGGATTTGGGGGATCTAAAAGAAAAGAAAAACTGTGAAGAAATCACCATAAAAGTACAACCATATAAAACTGAAGGAAATTTTTCCTTTTCCTCTTATTCAATCAGAAAGGAGTAAGAAAACTCTTGGAGCAGAGCAGAGTTACCTCATTAGACACCATCAAATCTATCAAAAAGAATAGTCCTGAATGGTTTCCAGTGGGAAAGGAAATAAGAGTTTAAAAAATGGAAGTCACAACACACATGGGTGATAACTCTAGTCTTTGGTTTCTAATTGCTATAAATATTTTTCTCCAAACTCCTTTGCAAGCTCCAACATCCCAAGCCTTTTCTCTGGGGCGCTCTTCCTTTTTAAATAAGAATGGCTCTGTTTGTGTGTTCAGATCAGCTTGTATGTCTTACCTTCTGCTTTAGCACAACATCTTATATTCTTGAATCTACTTCGCAGGTCAGCTGCACTTTTCAATTCGAAACACTGACCATGTGTTATTTAAGAAGAGAGCCAGTTATGTGAGGCCAGGTACAGTTAACATCACCTAGAAGGTAGTTAGTGAAGAATACAGCCCACAGTGGTATCGTAAAATTCTGATTATGGTAAAGGAATATTCATGCTGCCTTAGCTTTTATACTCAAGAGGCAACAGAAAAGATGATTTTATTTATACCACCTGTTTTTCCCATGTCCCCATTATAAGTGAAATGTGCTTCATGTTGTTGAATTCTGGATGCATCTCAGAAATATTCCATAAGCTATGTCTTCTCATTTGGTGACTGCTGCTTTACCGTTTGCTTAGCATTCTGAGAAGCACTAGGGTAACTTCTGCTTAGAGTGGCATTCCTAGAGATACACTGGGAAGCAGAAGCCAAGAAAAAAATCCAATACACGAAGTTTTGTTGGTGCTGGGAGCGGAAGACAGAGCCCACAGATTGTGATCTAGTCCTGACACTCATGGATAAATGGACAGAAAGAGGGAGACTGGAGACAGAAGAATTCCACGCAATGGCTTAGTTCCAGAGAAGACTCAACAAGACCTATGCTGGGATCTTGGAGAAAGACCATTTCCATGAGCTCCTTTTCTGACTGCAACCGACCTGTTTCAGCACCCCTGTTTTGCTCAAGCCATGGATGGGTTTAGCCAATGGGAAACAGTTTCTCTGTGGATCTACAGAGGCAGTGACTGGTCACATTTATCTGTTAAATTTCTTGTGACAGGGAAACAGAAAATTGCATGAGCCTAGCTTCCACACTAGACTAATAAATAAAATGGTAATATGCAGATCATTGTGAGTAGTATTTTTCAGCTCAAGAGCTTTTATCCTGCCTTCCTATGGGGTATACAAGTCCACACAATGACCATCTTTTCCTTCTTGAAATATTAGCTGAATGATCAGTCCTCCATGTGATCACCTCTGACCAGGGCACTCAGTTTTGCACATGCTCCTGACTAATTCAAGATTTTATTACCCAATGTTATTTTCCTTCTGAATCAGCTTGATGTTTGTGCTTATATGTAAGTCCTTTCCTTCTCACATTGTTACAGCAGTACTCTACTCTGCATTGTTCTCTGTTGTCACTACGGACACAGTCTTCAACAGCAATGGACACAAGGAACAAGGTATACTAAGACCATTGTTCTAACCAAGGCTTTTTTTTCTAATTCTTTCACTCATTCTGATCCCACTCCTTTGCATCACCCAAAAACCAAACTCATCCCTAGATTATATCTTTGACACACAATGCACAGAGCCTGTGGCATCACAGCATCTCTTACAGGTCTGAGCACTTCATGAAGGTAAAGGTCTTGGGTTACACTGTTAGGTCTGAGAAGCCCACCACGTTGAGAAAGACTCCAAGAGACGTCCTCTCATACAAAAGCAAGGGGATTTTATTTTCCATTAGTTCATTAGGCAGTAATTTAGCTGACATGGTTAGTTGATGTACTAAGGTGGCGCATACAGAACAGAATGGCGACGTAACCTCATGTATGTCCTTAGAAATTATTTGGGCCCTACAACACTGCTGACAATAGTGCATTGGGCATTGGGTAGACAAGTATCAATAGACAGCAGCAGGAATGGTGGAAAGACTCCCAAGCTATGCAACTTCTTTGCTTGGATATATAAGTAGTTTATGGGCTATGGAAGGTGGCCTCACGCTTTTGAGTATTCATGCAAATATGAGAGAAATTCAACATGAAAATCTCGGAGGTAGGCCTGAAGGTGGGCAACCATACAAACAGCTGCAAGCAAAGGCTAGAAGGTGTCTTTTCTCTTTGCAGGAGGTGGATCCATTTGGTGTTCAAATAGGAACAACACTGTCAGGTTTGGTGAGGAGACCTGGGGTTTGCTTTGTACTGAAGACAGGCCCTGAGGCCACTGCCTGATCCTGGAGCCAGAAACCAGGGCTTATTTTGCCAGTGCTCTTTCCTGTGAGAGCAACTCCTTTGTTCAATGATCAAAGGCCTCTTCTGCTTGAAGGTCTGCACTTAGGTGCCACCTCTGTCACAAAGCCCTGAGGAGCTACCCCTCCCTCCTGCTTCGGTGGATACTATTTCCTAGCATGCAAAGAACAGCAAGCTAGGAAATAAGTTTCACTGTTTAGAATTAGTCCTTTTTTTATACATTTCATTAAAGAAAGTAATTCATTTGTTTTATAAGACCTTATAAAGCTAATTATCATGTATCTAGATTTAAAACCATCCTAATAACTCAAAAAACATATAAAACATGTAAGACTTTTATACTAAGCAAAGGTACACTTTTGTATACATTATTTATTCTGAATTACCATTCCTGTATTTTCTTGTGACAATTATGTTTTCACTATGAGCTTTAAATGTCTGATTTAATAACTGTTCTATTTAGAGTGGTTTAGAGTAGAGATGTACAGGGTATCTGTATGGACAAGGGAAGGAGTAGAAGCATGAGAGGACCAAATTAGGTATTTGAGAAATCTGAGTGAGAATTTTAGCTCCAGAATTTATGAACTATGCTAACTTGTATAGGCTGCTTAACATCTCTGTGCAATAAAATTTAATATACCTTTAGTTCAAAGCATAATTCTCATCACATAGTATCTGCTTGATGGATAAACATGAAAAGTAACTCTGAAAACGGTTTCTCACCTGGGGAGATAGTTAGGAGGTATAAGCACCTACCTGGCAGGCACAAGGACCCAAGTATGATCCCCAGTACTGCGCACTGTGCAGGCCCTGTAACCCCAGATGAGTCATGTCAGTCATAAAATCAGATGTGGTGTCATGTGCCTGTAATCCCAGCATTAGGGAGGCTGAGACAGGAGGCTCACTATGAGTCTGAGCTGCAAGACCCTATAAGAAACAAATGGATGAATGAATGGATGAATCAATAAAAATAAAAATAGTTTGTTATATGTAATGCCCCCATGATGTAGTCATTTGGTGTATGGTCCCTACATTTGATTTTCCAGACATTTATAATTACCCTGTTATAAGTTTCTAATAATAAACTCCCCTCCAAGATTAACACAGAAAATTAATCTACTGTGCAACTATGTTGAACGATTGATCTCCTCCCCTACCCCTGTACCAGGAATCAAACTCAGGACCTGATGCTTGCCAGCAGATACGGTATAACTAAGATTTGTGCCTAGCTGTGCAACAATATTAAGAGTTGTAGCTTTTAGGAATTGGCCAAATATGAGAGCAGCATCACAAGAGTGGGCTTAGCAATATTTTAAAAAGGTGGGAGGTCGAAGGGAGTACTCTCTTGTTATTCTGTCTCTTCTCCTGTGTATGGGCGTACTAATTACTCCTTCCACAAGACACTCCGTCTGGGTGCTTGGAAGCAGTGGCTGGTCTCTTATTGTCTTGCTAGCACCTTAGTCCTGGACTCCCAGCTCCAAAATTCTGCAAAATAATTTCTGTCATTCATGAATCATGTAGGAGAAATTATTTTTGTTGCAGCAATTCAAATGGCCTAAGACACCTAATAAAGTGAATGTAGCACAACTGGTGTCTCCTGTTCCTTTCAAAAACTGCTCAGGGGATTTTTGTCATTGCAAAATATTGAAGACTTTCCATGCCATCTGAACTATTGTGGACAGAGGCAGTTATGAAGCAAGAAAATAATTTCCATCTACCCATCAAAGACCCTGAAAGCTTCTGCTTCAAGGTAGGTAAATCAATTAGGTAGTATTGAGCTGAAAAGTTGATCTGCATGCAAAGCATTTTACCACATGAAGAAGTTAAATGAAAAATCAGGCACAGGCCTATTGACTTTACTCCACTGTGAATAGTACTGAAGGAAGAGCAGACACTCAGTGTCAATCTTTCTTAATCCTTTGCCATCTCTGCCTTGGAGAAGGAGCAGAATTCATGAGGGAATGAAAGACTGGGACCCTGACAGGGGACAGAAATAATGCAGCTGACAATCATTATCTTGCAAAAGTAGAGACTTGCACTGTCACTGCTCTTTTGGTGACTCACAGATACTTTTATCCAGAGAAACATTAGGGCCAATGGATTTATGTCATGGAGAAACTGCTACCTCCAAAGTAGACCTTTTCTTTGCTCTGTATAAACTCCTGTTACTAAGGCAGAATTTTGTGTCTCTGACAACTCTTTCCTACATATAACTTTTGACTGTAAGATTATCTCAGCACTTCTGGTACCATTTCCCTGTAAGTTTTCTTTTCTTTTTCATTAACACTAGCACAGAATCCTACAAGATTATTTAGTTGTATAATCTTTTTCTAGCCCTTCTCTTTTCTATTTCATTCAATGTACTCAAATCTGGACAGTCAGCAGTATGGCATGGCGAAATAAATGTTGCAGTTCATAGCAGGGAAGCTCTGCTTTTAATGATTTTGAGCAATTATTTAGTCTTATAAAGCCACAGTCTGTCCTCAAATAAAATGAGGGTAACTAGAGTCTCTTAAATAAGGTATTCAAGATAACTAAAAATGTTATTCTTCGGAAAATATTTTGTGATCATTCAATACATGGAAGTTACTATTCAGATACCATAATAATCACTGGAACATGACTTTTTTCTGGTCATCTCATATTTATCTTATGACTCAAGATTCCTTAGGAAGAAGAAATATTTATAATGTGCCAAAGTATCAACACAAGCATGTGTGGCACAGTTCTGTCAGTGCTCCATCTCCATCTATTGTTTAGGACAAAATTCCAGCTTTATTATTTGTCTTGAAGCTAAACAGAAAAAGTAGAATGATTCTTTCCAGATAAAGTCATAACTCAAAGAAAAATATAGAAACAGAGATCAAGGAATAAACACAGTGAATGTTTATTGTGTACCAAAAATATCCCTGTATTCTTGAAGAAAACTCATACAGTGAAAAAAATGAGGAAACACTTCAGGGAGGTATTCGAAAGAGAGTTCTAGAGGTCCTAGAATGTTGGGCTATGAATTCAAAAGTCCTAGGCAACTAGTGAAAGTTTTCAGTCAGGGGAGTGTCATATCTGGGTGAAAGAAAGAATGACCACTCATCTAGGTCAACAGAGGGCAGGGTCCAATGCCTTAAAAGCTCGAAACAAATCACCCAATTTTATTTCTTGAATTGTTCATCGTCTACAGGGCATGATGAATGCTGACTTTAGACGCCTTCCTTTGGTTCTGCCAGCAATTCAGTAGCTTAATCTTTTTCCAATCTCAGCTGTTGCCTAATAATCTGTTCCAGGCACAGAAATTTCATTAACTCTTCAATGATGTCCACAGGCTTGGACCATGGATTTCATCTGTTAAGCTCCTTTTATTTCAGCTAGTATACAAATTACCCTTTGCTAGAGAAAAAAAGACTAACATGAAAAATGTAAAAAGGAGAAAGGTGCAGAAGGAGGAAAAAAATGCAAAGATCTCCCCTGTATTTTGTAAATAACTTTTCTTTCTTCAGACAAAATTAGATATCCACAAGAGGAATAGAATTCCAGAGACAATAGATACAACTGAAATGAAACTTTCCCTGGTAGATTCAGAGGAGTCTGTGCCATGGCCAGAATGGCATGTGATGGTCTTATTATTTCTAGACAACGACAACAGTCTTGGGAAAAATGTAATTATTCCAGGTGCTAGAAATGTATGTATACACTGGATTCTGAAGTCTGAGACAGTGGCAAATGAGAGAGGAGAGGAGAGCCCATCTAATTATCCTCTGCTCAAAATCACTATGCAGTTGCTGTGCTCAGGCTTAAGAATGATCTTGGGATTTCAAGAGTTAGCAACAAAATATACTTTTGATTTTTTTTTTCTTTTGGTGCTTGGAATTGAACTCAGGACCTCACAGTTGCCAGGCACATCCTATGCCACTGACCTACAGCCCTGGTCCCCAAAACATTTTTAAGCAGATGTAATTTCTTATCATCTCTCCTTGAAAGGTCCTGTTATTTGCAGAGTGAGTTGGAACTGTTTTCCCTACACAAAAGGCCTTCTCCTTTGTGTTCCTTACCAAAATTTAGCACATGATGGCATTGCATATATGTTGTTTCTTCATTCTGAAGTTATTTGAGATTGGAAGTCAAGTTCCACAAAGCTAACACTAGTGCTTTAAAACTAGAGTTCCGTAAGCGGCAGCTGCACAGTTGTGAATGACAAAATTTACTAACATGTGGTCAAAGAAAGTGGAAAATAAACAGAAGGCCATGACAATTATAACATATGGATTAGTGACAAATATAGGAACTATACATCCAATAGTTGGAGTTCCAGGTGCTATTTTATTTTCTATGTCCATTAGCATGTTCGATGGAACAGTTTACACTACTTGAAAGTTTTGCTACATTTTGGAACCTTTTAGTGAAAGGAGCAGTGACTTAAATTATAGTGGATGTCCTTCATGTCTGATCATGTGGCCGGCTGCTTGGTTACTTAGAGAATCTGTATTGGAGCTCTATTTCCTCCTTCTCTAGGACTTGAATGTATTTCTAACGCATAGATAAAACTCATGGGAAGCCTTTTTGGTATTCTGAATGATGACTCTATAAGGATGTGTGGGAGAAATTGACTAAGTGTGAATGAATTTCACCATTGCTGAGGTACTTTCCAATTCTTGAATCTTTGTTTTCTTTAAGGTCTTCATAAGGATGGCTCACAATAAATATCTTTGTCATTTATTAAGTTGGGAACGTTTTCAAAAACATCTTATGCAAAGAATGATACCTAACCTTTCATTGTACTGGGCTCAAATAAATATTTAATTCCAAAATACAACTTTCAATAATAAATTTCTAAAATTGTATTTTGTTTATTGTAAATAAATTAGAGGTCAAGGGCTGGGTATGGGGCTCAGTACAATAAGCGCTTCCCTGGCAAGCACAAGACCCTCAAATCAATCCCTGGTTCAGAGAAAAAAAGAAAAAAAAAAAGAAAGAAATTAGAGGTCAACTAGTAGGATTATGAATGGATGGAAATCCATTCTGGAGTTTTAAAATCTTTTAATTTTTGGTTTTCATTCTGTTGTTTGCTTGTGTTTGTTTTTGAAACAGAATCTTGTTATGCTCCTCAATCTGGTCTTGAACTCCTGAACTCAAGCGATATTCTTGTGCTGGCCTCTTGATTAGCTAAGACTATATGCACACACAGCCACAGACACTGAGTAGCTTTCATTTGATTTTCCTTGAGGATGCTGAACTAGTTTTCCATTGTCTTTTCCTCCATCTTTCTCAACAAAGTACATGGGTTGACACCTTTATTTGATAAATAGAAACTTCAGCATGAGAAAAATATCAATATATCATGATTTGCCCATGATATATTCAGAATTCAAGATTCATGATTATATTCTTTTGGGGAATCTATTGCCTATCCTCCCAAAAAGTGATTTAGGGAACATATTCATTCTATTTATTTCATGCTTATCCTTTCTCTCAAAAGAAGAGTCCTTACCTCAATTCCCTCTCCCAGGTATCTCTCAAGTGAAATTCAATTCAATTTAGACTTCTTAAAAAACTGTGTGGTCCTATGTTTTATTTTGGATTTAAGCTGCTATCAATTTTATTTGCTGTCTCCTCTCAAGGAGGCAGCTTATAGCATAATGGTGAAAACTTCCATTTCCATAATCGGGCATAGTTCTCATCTCTTCCAAGTAAACTTAAACATGCAATCTAACTATGCAATTACAGCTTGCTTATATACATATTTAGTATATATATTTATATATTATTTATTTATATTATATTATGCTGAGAAATAATTAATAACATTAAGAGACAATATTCGCTAGGCCAGAAGTCAGATGTCCATTCTTAATTAAACCTGAACTCTGTTAACCAGCCCCATAATTTCTTTTCACCACCAAATTAAGTGGAATCATTTTTTTTTTATCACAGATGTTTCTCGAAATGTGGTCAGAGCATCTACTTCTGAATCTCCTTGGAAGTTTGCTTGCAATAAAAACATTTAAGAAGGAAAAGAAGAGTTCTTGCAGTCAGATCTCTGGGACTCACTCTGTCTTGCTGAATTTCTATGCTGGAGCCCAGAAATTCACGTTTTAACAAGCTCTCAGGTTATCCTGATGTACATTAAAATTTAAGAATCCAGTTCTGTTCCACAACTGTAGCCTCCTAGGCTTCTACAAAACATCTCTTTTTCCATGTGTGTACTTTAGTCGTCGCAGGGCTCTCTAAACATCCTCTATCTATTTATTCTTTTGTGTTCAGTGCAATTATTAGACATCTCCCTTATGCAAAGTTAGAACTTCTACAGCAGACGCTTCTCTCTTCCATCCAAAACTTATTGTCGTTGATTTAAAATATTGCGTGCTACCTTCTGAGCTAAATCCCCCTATTCCCTTGATCTATAGGCTGCACCGTGTCAGCCTGGATGGTTTGAAGCCCTTTCTTACCTGTGAACGACTTCCTTCATTTCTTTTTGTGTTGTTCTCTTTAAGTAATATCAACTCATAATTTTGGAAGAAGACCTTTGCTCCATCAGTACCTACATCTCTACAAGATCCCGTCCATGGCTTCTGTTATAACTTGAATATTAGAAATGGTTCAGCACACCCCACAGTGCTGTAGCCACATCCTGAGGATGACCACTGATCTAATATCTTAAAGAAAATCAAAGACACACTGGGATGAGAATCCTGCAACTCAAAGAACAATAATTTTGTGCAAGTTATTAGAAGAAACAGTATTTTTTCTAGGTCAGTGGTTCACCCTCATAACCATACATTAAAACCAAACTGATTGGGCTTGCCAGCTAGCTCAGTGGACTAACGCATCTGCTTGACCAGAGCCCAGTGGTCAGGGTGTGCTGTGCTGGCCCCACCCCCAGGGCATACTGAGAGAACACTTGAGATTGGGTGTGGTGGCACATCTGTAATCCCAATGCCTGGGAAACTGAAAACAGGAGAATCACTATGATTCTGTTCTACATGGTGAAACCCTGTACACTCTGTATGAAATACATAAAAAAAAAAACACAATGAGATCATCTTGAACTTTTTTGTCAAATAATAGTTGAGTTAGTTATATGATTTTCTTCAGTGTCATTAAGCCAATGTGTTTGAAATTCAGTAAGGGACATCGGTGTTTGCATCTTATCAATTTTCTCTGTCCTTGAGAATATGTTTCTTTTTTGGGGGGGTTAGGTGCTATATTAATTTGGAGCCAAAGGGGAAATTATATAGAAAGCTATCAATAAAAAAGCATTACTACACCCACATAAGGTTCATAAAACTCCCACTTGGCTCCACTGGTAATGAAATTCATTAGCTTTTGAGATTTTCTTGCTTCTTTTCTTTGTGCACAGTTGGACAGATACATATGTATCTTCTTATTTCCCTTTCTAATAGAAAATTCTGTTACTATAGATACCTTTTACTGCATTGTACTTTTTTCAATTAACACTATATCTGGAAATCTCTTCAGTGAACAGAGATATTTCTCATTCTTTTTCACCTATGTCTTACATCAGTGTACTCTAGATACAGCAATTTGTTGAAGCACCTGACCCTATGACTCCTTAAATTGTTATTTCATTACTATAAAATTATAAAAATGCTTTAATGAATTAACTTTTATATACATATTTTTGTACTCCTTGAAAAAAAGGTGTAAATTAATATGCATGCAATTGCTAGGTCAATAGGTAAATGTATTTTTACTAGACATTTTCAAATTACCACCCACCATGAGTATACATATATGAATTTCTATCAAAAATATATGAATCAGTTTACCATAGGAATATTTTGCATCATATTTACCTAATAATTATAAGGCAGTTTTAATTTGTGCACCATTAATTATAGGTAAGTGTGAAAACCTTCATACAGGTATTGTATATATTTTTTCTATGTCAGTAGTTATAAACTATAGATATACATCAGGATTGTGGGGTGTGTGTGTGTGTGTACTCACACAAATATATAAATATATAACCTATAAACTAATACAAATAAGCTATAATCTACTAGACATAAAAACACTTATGTGACTAAAATAATAAAATATGGAAAACTGGGTTTGCCTGGGGGGATGAGAGGTCCCATGAAGAATTCCAGCTCACGGCCAAGAGTGTAAACCACTGCTCTGGGTGGCGCAGAGTGCGGGCAGGAGTTCCCAGTAGCAGTGTTGTTGTTATCTTAGGGAAAACCCACTGAACAAGAACCAGCAGCAAAGGAAAATAAACAAGCAGATCCCCTAGATCCAATGTACAGAGAAATCTGGATGGCGTCTACACTACTGCTATCTGAAAGTTGAGGCATTTCGCATCTCGCTTCTGCACTGACCAGTGCTTGCTGTTCTTCGCTGAAGGCAGTTTTCCTTGCCCATCCTCTTCCTTTGTGTTTGTGTTGACTCAATGTCTTCTAGAAACTTGTGCTTATGGAGATTATTTGACGAAGTTCCCTTGCTTTGTCCCTGATCTTTCCCTCTACACTGCACCCTCCTTTAGAATATGACTTTTTTATCTATATTGTGTAAGATGCTAAAGAAGAATTTAAGTTGCCTTATGATGAATTTCAGAAAAAAATGACAGCCAAAGATGGTGCTGTCTACCTGTAATCCTAGCAACCTAGGAGGCTGAGGCAAGAAAATTTCAAGTTCAGTCCAGTCAGGCAACTTATTGAGATCCTATTTGAAAACAATAAAATAAAATAAAATAAAATTGAAGATACAGCTTGAAAAGCAAAATTGTAACCTAAGAATGAATTACAATACCTTTATAGAATTATGGTTTTAGAGAAAATAGCACCTCTTAAGTGGATAAGTCTAAATATGTCACACTAGCCAGGCATAGTGCATGCCTGTAATCCCAGCATTTTCAAGATGGTCAGGCAGGAGGATGCCCATTAGTAGGAGATCAGCCTGGACTGTAAAGTGAGCTCAAGGCCAGCCTGAGCTGTATAGCAAGACTCTGTCTCAAAAAGACAAAAATAAATCACACTTAAGAACATAACCTGTATAGTAGCATAATAATTAATTGGGTATCATTCATCAGAAACATGGAGGTGCCATGGAAAAATGCTAGTGGGTGTGGTCTGAGTAAGTTGTAGCTTGTGATATATTTCCTGTGATATTTTAGGAAATAAGCTTCAGGAAGGAATACCAACTACTGGGTTTTGGCCGTATGCTATGCTGCGGTGCGCTATCAACTGGCCCTGCACCAAACATTCCAGAGAAGTGTCTTCTATTATACGACAGTCCTATCATTTTGTTACATTAGAGAAATACAGTGTTGGGTCGTATTCCTCTTATACAAATCAGAGAAGTGTTATCTCCACTAAATCAGGAAGTGAGGTCTCTGGTACATTTGACGTGCCAAGGAGAAATGTATGCATCCAGGAGATAGATCAGCTCCACTACCCAAAGCCTATGGGTGACTTTCAGAACTCTTGGCAACAGAGAATGTAGATCTAGAAACTTACTTTTCAACTCAACTTTATTTAATTTTACTTTGCATGCAACATAATGCACCATCTCTAAGTGCATGGTTTGATGATTCTTAATAAATTGATAGGTTTATGTAACCACAATGACAATCAAGAATATTAATATTTCTTCACTTCAGAAGGTTCCCTTGTATCTTTCTTGTCAATCATACCATCCTCTAATCCCCCATGGAACCAAGCAATCTCTGGTTTGCTTTGTGTCACTACAGATTAAATTATTTTTTCCTTTGAATTTCTAAGCACCTGCCAAATAGTTTTCTAAGGAGATTGGGACACTTTACATTTCCATCAGTATGCATGAAAATTCCAATTACTCTCCAGAAATTCATCAATACTTGTCATTTTTCTTAGTTTTAGCCATTCTAGTGGGCACATATCTTTGTACATTTAATTATAGTGCTTTATGTAAATTAAAGAAAATGACTCAGATGATTAAAAATCTTGATCAAGTGTCTGTAGACGGTCCAGATATCCTTGCACTGCCAATCCATACCTCCTATTTTCTTGGCAAAGAATTCATGTATTTCTCCTCCTTTTTAATGTAGACTGAAGTTATTATTGATTTTGACTCTTAAAAGGTATCAAAAATATTCTGGGCCCTTTGAGGCAAAGCTTTGAAAGACTGATGACTTTCACTTCCGGATACCGGTGCTGTTAGAAGCCAAACTTCATGGGACCTCACAGAAAATGAAGACACCTTCTTGAAGCCCTGATGCAGCCAAAGGCCAGCACCTGTGAGTGTGGCATTCTAGACAGCTGACCCTTTGAGAGTCTCCAGAGAACCAAATTCTTTTCACTGTCAGCAGCTGGCTGATTCACTCCATGCAAAACTTTGAGCAATAAAAAATATGGTTATTTAATCCATTAGGTTTTGGGACCTTTATTATAAAGTGATAGAGGCCAAACATCCACAGTTAAAATTCCTACTTTAGCACTCAATCAATAGAGTATTTGTTAAATTAATACATCCTCTCATCCAAAATACACCTTTGTGCATTTAGCACTGTGCTTACTCTTGCAGCAGTACTATGTGTCTAAGGAAAAATTAAAGATCACTTCCTCAATCTGTGGAGAGGACAATACTTCGTTATAATATTGAGGAGTCTGCAGTGATTAGTTACTAGCCTTCATCTGGTCAGGATCAAAATCTTTCCTAATCTGGGGTCTGTTGGAAGCCTGAAATAATTTTGCTTGCTCACAAGTGCTATGCATCACACATACCTCTCCACTAACATAGCCCTCACCGGGCCTGGGTTTGCAACAATACCTGCTGGTTGGGGGACAGTGCAAACATGACCTACTTTAGTCAGATAGGCACAGATTTTTGTCTTGCAACAGTTCATTCTTTGAGTAAATGAGGTGCAATCTTGAATAGCTGGAGGATAGTAAATTGATCGCTCATTCAAGTAGCCCCCATCACCCACCATTCAGTGGCAGTTTACAGGCAGCTGTGACAGATTAAGACCAAAATGAGCACATCAATTGCAGCTGCCTGGATGCCCAGAGCACAGGATGCCCTTTTTACCTCTTTTCTGAGTGAAAGACACAGAATGAACCACTGTGGTACACTCCTCCCTGTTCTTCCTGTCCCCACCACAAAAGATGGCTTGAGTTGGATGAAACGTAGTGTGGTCCAAACTCTTCATTTAGGAGATAGGGACAGGAAGGGCCCCAGGGGTTAAATGACTGCTAATCACATAGGGAACAAGAGCAGGCAGTATCAGATGCCAGATGCTAGAATCTTAATCATCTCTTTTTCATTTCAATGTACTATTTCTCTATTTCTTGGGACTTGTTTCCAATAACTGCTTATGCTTTATGCAGTACATATATGTATATATGGGACAACATGGACAATAATTAACTTTTTAAGACTTTCAATTAAATCAACCCTAATTTCTGCAACAAAATGGATCAAGTCAGGCAATGTTTACATGTAACAGACAAACTAACCTTTGTCCAAACCAACCCATTTCCTAGACCAGACCAGCAGCTTCAGCACCAACTGAATGGTTATTAGAAATCCAAACACTCAGAATGTACGAGACCTACTGGACCAGAATCTATATCTTTTTTTTTTTTTTTTTTTTTTGGCAGAACCGGGGATTGAACTCAGGCCCTTGCGCTTGCCAAGGAAGCGCTTATTCCACTGAGCCATCTCCCCAGCCCTTTAGAATCTATATCTTAACAATATAGTTTGGAGTTCTACATCCATGTACAGAAAGAACAGCAAAAGATGGAGAAAGGTAGATTGATTTTGTCTTCTGGGTTAAGGGAATGCACCACTCTGAGGGCAGCAAGTGTCTGTGTCTGTTAAGGCTCTGGGGGCCAACTTGGAGAACTTGAGCATGCAATTTAAATGTCTCTACTAATAAAATAGACACAGTATCAGTGGCTTTCAAAAAAATAATGTGGAAATTATGTTGATGGTGGAAAGAAAATGATGGCCATAGGAAAAAAATAAATCCTAGCAATATTGCAAAGGTGGAGGGGATAGATCTGTTTCATGTCCAAGAGGTGGCTTTCTAAAGTGATTGCACCACTGTCAAAGACAGGAACTAAGTGAAAGAGGTCTCTGAGAGTGAAATGTGACAATTATGACACTGATGATCGTGCCAATTCTTCTCTTAAAATTGAAACCCACTTCCTCTTGTCAATTTCTTGATGCTAGAAAGTGAGTGCGATGAAGTTGGAATAGATTTTCCTCAGTTTTAACTTTCCTCCCTTCCTCCCAGAGTCCTTTAAATATTTCCTCAAAATATGTCTATAGCAGCCATTTGACTTCACTGTTAACAAGGATCACCAAACTGAGCTCAGTCTTGCTTTATGCACAATCATGTAATGCAAAGGATAATCTGAGGTTGATAAACTAGCAGCCAAGACAGAGGTGTACCAGAAGCTCCAGTAAGTCATTTAGTACTTGGTGAGTTCTGTAGTGCTTTGATCTCTTCCCACACCCAGAGGTAGTAAATATTCCTCTCACTGGCACTTGTGGAGAGCGACTCTGCCTCATGATACTCTGAAATATATTTGGGTGAATAAAAAAGCATTTCAAGCTCTGGACCAGAACATGAGGACTACGTGCCACCTAAGAGCCCTTCTTGTTCAATGGAATGATGAAATTCATCTCTTCCTGGAATCATTCTTCAGGACGTTGCCCAAGTTGAGCATCTGAGGCAGAAGATAGATATTTATTTACTGTACCTCTTTTTTTTTATCCTTCTTCTTTTCCCCACACAGCAGTACCTGTTTCTGTCTTTTTCTTTATGTGATTTCAATGCTGGTGAAATCTTAATGGTGACAAATAAATACAAATATTTAATCAAATCAAAGTTCAACAGAGATCATATATGAGATTATTCACCCCTGTGGTTGACTGGGAAAAATCTAATTCTGAACCTGGGCCACAGCTCTTCAGTTTTAAAAACCAAGATTTCTATGCATCACTGAGCCCCACATAGCTCTAAAATTAACACACCTAGGAAAAGAACTTATGTAAGGTTGAGCATGATGATGCCTCAATATTTGCAAAGATGAATCAGAATAATTCTGAATTACAGACCATTGTGAAAATTAGTGTGGACCTCTCTGCACATAATTACCCAAACAAATGAACAAATAAATGCCTGGTTATGTAGCTCAGTGTAAAGCACTGAGTTCAACTATCAGTAATTAAAATGTGTAAATAAAACAACAAAAATCATTTTTAGAGAGGTAAACAAAAAGCTGAAATATCACACCAGACAAAAGCAAAGGTGACACCTGTGAAGGTTATGTGCGTTACAGAAGGGCTAGATATTATGATTTGAATGCTTCTTTTCTACCCAAAGACTTCACTGCTCTGGCAAAGCTGTTTCACTAAATTGCCAGTTTGAACCTGCTGAGTTGAAGAGAAAGGCATGATAAGATAAGCGTTTTTAAAACTTGAAAATTACATGTATGAGCTTTGAATTTGGCATCTTTATTCTTTCATAATTGGCACTTCCATCAAGCTTGCTGTAGGCCAAGAAGGGTAGGAAAATACAATGGTTGTCGGTAAGGTTGTGAGAGATTATTTACAAAGGAAATCCACCGGACTGGCAGGCCTGACCCTAATGGACACTTTACTGAGCTGACCACCTTGCTGTGAGACGCAGTCACTTTCTTACTAGCTCCTTCTTGTTCCAGCCTACCTTGTTATGGTTTTTGTCTAGTTGCACCCCCAGAGCCTCATGTAGTGGTGGGGTGGGGACTTCTAGCGTTTGTGATTAACTCATGATCCACTGGGATTATGTGTGATCCAAGGCCGGGATTATGGGTCTTAATACTGCTGAGATTATGGATTTGCATACCACATCCCACCCTGGACAAAGAGCCTGAATGTAATGTAAGAGAGAGACAGACTTTCAGCAGCCGTTACTCTTTGTTGTTGCTGTTCTACCACCCTGAACCGCTGCCCTCTGCCGTGTGCCCCTCTGCCTGGGAGCCAGCTGAATATGGACTGAAACCTCCAGTAACTGTGAGCTAGATAAACCTTTCCTTTCTTCATTTTGGGTGTTGTCCCAGCAATGAGAGAAGAGTAACTAGGAGACTTGTTCTCATCTTTATGGGAAGACAGTGGTTGAGAAAGGATACTAGACTAGACAGCAACCCAGCTGGCTGCATTTCCGTCTCTCCTAAAGAACTGCTGATTATGAGCTGCATCTACTCACCAAACACAATAATTCCTACATGGGGCACTGGTGTAGAAATCCAAGCTTCAAAATCATTTTCATATCTATGTCGGTCTTAATTTCATTCTCAAAATTATATGCATAAGAGCGGTAAAGTGATATAGATTTCGACCGTATTTCTTGCAGCTATTGTGCTGAATAAGAAATCCACACAGTAGGAAGTTAGGTAGGGTTTCACTATTGTACTGCAATAAATGATGAAACATGTTCTTGAATTCAAAGTTTTTTACTCCTAAAAACATGCTTCTTATAAAATAAGTATGCTGTATATGTTTTTTTACCTTATTAAGTAGCAAAGAAACTAGAATGACATCACAATTGTTCAAGAACAACACTTAGAGGTCGATGAGATAACTCAATGGGCTAAGCACCTGTTTTGGCAAGAAGAAGGGCCAGGGTTCAATGCCTGGTCCTGCACAGCATCCCAGCCCTGTCCCTGAGGTGCACTGAGCTGGTGACCAAGTCCGGGTATGGTGCAGCACACTCCCTGTAACAGCACAGGGGAGGCTGGTAAATGGAAGATCACTTGGGATTGGAGCTGCTTAGTAAGACCCTTACCAAATACATAAAACAGAAAAAAAAATCAACATGTACATTTCTTACATTTTTTGAGCCATCCGGATAGCTCAGCAGATAAAATGCCTGTTTAGGCAGACACAGGGGTGGAGGGTTTGATCCCCAGCCTGCAGTGCAGGCTCTGCCCCTGGGTCACACTGAGATGGTGATTGAGACTAGGTGTGGTGGCGTGTGCCTCTAATCCCAGCACTTGGGGGACTGAGAAATGGGAAAGATCACAAGTCGGATCTGTGTAGTGAGACCCTGTAGATCCTATACTATACAATAAAAAACAACAACAACAACAACAAAAAATGCCTACATTTCTTACCCGTTTTACTCAAATAATGAAACACAATCATAAATTTCAGTTTTGTGGGGTAAGGGAGATGGTTTAGTGGAAAAGCCGCTTCCCTGGAAAGCATAAGGGCCAGAGTTCAATCCCCAGTTCAACCAAAAAAAAAAAAAATTAAATTTTGCAAATACCTGTTCAATATCATATAGTAAAAGACAACAAAGATAGATTAATAATCAAAGCAGATATGTTAGCATGCTTATTTCATGTACAAATAGAAAACATCCAGGAAGTGAGTATTCTCAAAGGTATGACATGGAGTTCTGATTTTTATAACATATCCAGGAAAAATGTAAAACAGAGTGGTAGATATTGAGGGAAATAGCAGACAAAGGAAAATCACCTTCATCTCTAGGAGGTACAACTAGACAAAAGAAACAAATGGTAGATAGAAGACCTTTTGTAAAGCTTATGTCAATTCTGCTGCAAATCCTGCAGGCTGATGTGGGTCCCGATTTGTCTTTCATAGTTATACAATATTCTCCTGGGGGAAGGTTGAGAAGCAACAGGGTGCCATAAACATTTGTCTTGTTTGTAGGAAAACAAAGTGAGGGCAGGGAGCTTTTCTCTGTCTGATTCTTCCTAATTGTCTTCAACATGATTCTCTTTCATACCTTGGACTGACTCTTTCTGATCATCTGCACTATGAATACTTTGTGAGGGATGGGAAGGCAGCTCAGTAGAATAAGTGCTTGCCTGGCAAGTGCAAGGGCCTGAGTAAAAAAACAAAACAAAACAAAAAATATTTTGTCACTATCAGTTTTCTACAACTTTCAGGCTTATAGGAGGAAGAATCAAATATAGTGAGAGGCAGGGATCACCTTGATGATGAGTCTGTTAGAAAATCTTACAAATTATATTTCCAAACTTGATGTATAATATCTCATTATACAACTGCCTCTTTAATTTAGAATGATGTACATGTTCTTGTTCCTTTCTGTGACTTCATAATTCACCTATATTTGCTAAGTATCAGTATTTTAGAGTTGTCACTACTCACAAATGCATGCTAACATATTCAAACAATAATACTGTTAATTATAAAAACAACAGTAGCTTTTACCAGAATTTGGTGGACACTTACTGATATAAGGGAAGGAAACTCCAAATCAGAAAGATACTTGGCACCTTTTAATGTTATCTAAAACTGAAGAATAAATTTTAGGAACAACAGACATTAAAGAGGAGAGTATATTTATTGGCAGAAAGACCGCTTCTATCCAAGAGAGGAAAGAAGTGGACTCGAGTGGGTCCCAAGTACCCTGCCTTTTCTAGGGCTTTATGGAACAGAACCATGAAGTGAAGAGGGTCTAAGGTGGGAAACTTGGGAATTTCTAAGATAGATAAGAGCTGAGAAAAAACTGTGGTCAACCAATCAGATTACAAGCACAATTATTCAGGTAAAATTGATTAAGTGGGGATCAAATGGGGAAGCCAGCCACTTAGCAAGAAGACATAAATACAGAACAGGGGCGCTTCCACAGTGAGTTAGGCTAACAACTCTTCCTGACTTTTTCAAGGTGACTGACACATATTTAGAATATAAATTCCAAACTGAGGATACATTTCAGTAGCATAAGTGCCTGTGAGGAAGTGCTATGCTCTGAGTTTGATCCTAGTGACAATGAATAAACAAACAAACAAATAAAACACCAATCCCCAATGTCTATCCCTAGGGCTGTAGGTGGATAAGTTTGTTCACTCTTTTGCTTGAGGCTTGTCTCACAGAGGAAGTGCCCATCTCTCCCACCATTTGCAAGGTATCTTATCTTTTATACTGGCTCTTTTAAAGGCCTAGCCCTGTCTGACTGCCTAAAATATTTCTGTCTAGCTGAGCTGCTTACAACATAATGACCACCAAGTGAGCAAGAGCCGAAACATGCACATTAAACTGAGCATGCTCAGGAATGTAGAGCCCCTAATGTGTTTCCCTAGAATGAGTACGTGTGGGTTTACAGGGTGAAATCAACCGTTCTTGCTTCTTTTTGAAAAGCATCGCTTTGTAAATAGTGTCAATATTCTCCTGACCAACTGAAAGTATTAAATCTTTCTCCCTTCTTTCCTTTCCTGTTTGTGTTTTTTTAGTTTCACATTCATTAAAATGTAAAGCCTTTGTACCAAGTTATAATATCTCATTTAATCCTTAAAGCAAACTTTTTATTTTCTTTTGTATTTTTTAGGGAAGGGTCTACAGGGTGTTCACAGGGTCCCACTACTAGATTGGACTGAGAGTGATCCTCCTGTTTACAGCCTCCCAAGAGCTGGGATTACAGGCATGTGCCATCACACTCAGTCTCAGTTGCCCCTCAGCATGTCCTGGAGGCGGGCCCAGTGCCAGAGGCCAGGGGATTCAATCCCCGGCCCTTGCACCTGCTTGCAGGTGCTTTAATCTGCTGAGCTATTTGGCTAGCCCTAAAGCAAACTTCTGACATAGAGGATATTATTATTCCATTTCACAAATAAAAAACGAAGCATACATATAGAAGTTAACTTTCCCATTATTGTCCATTAAATAAACACCAGATTAAAGTCTTAGGTTTTATTTATTTTTTTCTTTTGTAAATTAATTTTATTGAGAAAGAAATATCAATGAGCCAGTCTCAAAACAAGTTAGAAGGGCAGTAACAATAATTAATACATTGCATATTGTTGTCTTTGTAGTACTTATTAATAGTACAAGACACATACATGATATCTTGTGTAAACTCTATTAATACAAATCTCATTGAACTAAGAGGAAATAGTTGTATATCCTATTTTTATTTTATTTTATTGAATTACAAATGTCAATCAGACAGTTTCAAGACACCTTAACAATACAGATTCGATAAATTAATACATTGCAAACTGTTTTCATAATGCTTTGGTATTGTACAAGGTGCATACATGATATTATATTTACAGATATTATTTTAGCAGATATCTCTTATCAGTGAATTAAGAGTGTAGCTGCTTACGTATTTTTTTATACCTGAATTATATCAAAAATTCAATAATTATTTTCCTACTGGATGACCGTAGTACTAGAAGCTGACATAATATCCTGTCCAACCACCATTAGTGCAGATCTTTGTTGTATGCAAATTAATTAGAACATGAGTGGGACAATCAACTGTCCTGTTCTTGACTTTGGCTATCAAAAATACTGTAATGATGTGAAATATAATAATATTAAAGTTATAAGGCATTCTAAAATTTCAGGAAGGAAAATGTTACAATAACCTAAAGACATGTCACTCTAAGTTTCCTGTAAAGTCATAACATGACATGAATAATTTTCATTGATGTCGCCCATCAGCTCTCCATGAGGAGATTATTTGGGAAGAGAGAAATGGTTGTGCATATTACTGGGCACTGTCAAAGGAACACTTTTTTAATCTAATCATGGGCTCTGAAGCTGTGACATGCTAGACGTCCCTCTAACAGATTTACCAGATCATTGTCTTAAAGACAAATCAGTTAGCATCTCTAAACCTCGATGTCCTCATTTTAAAATGGATTGTCTTCTATTTATCTGCCTCAGAAGCCACTGTGGTTAAATATGATAGTGCAGACAACACACTTGGCAACTGTGTTTGGCTATGGTTAGCAGTCCAAAAATAGAGATAAATTCTGATCACTACTGTCATTGTCATGAGGCACCAAGTTCAAGTCCAACATCTGTTTCTACTTTAGGGGCTAAACTCATAATTGTACCTGAAGACAACTTTTAGTAAAGAACTTTTTATTGTGAATGTTTATAAGCCTTAGATCTTTTACATGATTTTAAGGAACTGGATTTTTTCAGTGGCAAAACTTGAACTAGTTCCCCAGTATTATTTAGATTTTGAATTCTGATTTAAGACTGCCTACTTGCCAGAACTTAAAAGTATGAAAGCAGAAAAGGAGAGGGGGGCAACCACACTAAGGATAATTGCTATCCTTTTTTAAATGGGATCAATATTCTAAGACAACTCTTTCTTTGGCTTGAAGAGAGTATTTTTTAATGTGTTTAGATCAAGTGTCTCATGTCCTAAAGACTATCACCATAAGGCATTTGCAGTTCAACCCAAATCAGTTTTGTTTGACATTTGTAATCAAACCACAGCGAGCACAAACATGAAAACAGAAAGCCCCTCTCCTCCGTGGGCTTGATCTCTAGTGTACAGAATGTACTTGGACTCTATGGAAAATGTAAAGGATAGAGTAGAAATTACTGCCAGAGCTTGCACTCTGCCGGTCTAACTGCCTGCAGATATATGAACTTGATTTTAACTTTGTAGCTCCATCCAACTCAAGACAAAAAGCAGTCAGTGGTTTATTCTAATAAATTCTACATACTCGAACAAAAATATCTTGCATTTCACAATAACCACAAGATCTCTGATGTTTTTCTCATGTGAGCCTTAAGTGTCTTGATAGCACTCTTTAGCTGCATGTGAGCAGTGAATATTTCCCACTATAATAATCTACTAATTTTTATGGAAAACTTTTATAATTTATACACGAAATCTCAGTAAGATACCATGTGAAATGACAGAAATATCCATCTTGAGACAAAAAAAAACCACGTACACTGAAAGTATATTTTAAGTACAAAGCAAGAATATGAACCAAACATTTTAAAATAATCTAAGTTATTTGAAAACTCATCACATCCTTGCAAGAGAGAAATTTGATTGTAGAATTACTTCAGGATAGAAGCTGGTTTCAAATGTTCACAGAGCTCACCTCAAATAAAAGTTTTAATTTTCTGAAACACTTAGGTTGGACAATTTGTTCATAGGGAAGTTAAAACATGTTTAAAAAGACCTGGGAATAAAACCAGCTTGTATCCTGAAATAATTTTATATGAAAACACCGTGAAATTTTAGAACTGTGTAGGTAGTAGAGACCTAGTCAGCAATGGACTTTCCTTTGCTCAGAGAGACCATACCCAGACTAAAGCAGTGTTTTATGGTATGAAACCAGTTCCTGGGCCTATGTGCCCTGGAATACTCTTCTGTAACCAAGATGCATTGTGTCCAGAAGAAGAGATGATTAATTCAACAGAGAAAGGAGCCAGGGGAAAATAAAAGCATGACAAGAGTGCCTATCATGTTTTATGAACTTAACATATGTACTTTTTTTCCAAGTGCCTCTTGCAACAATTGCCATAAGTAGCTGACATTAAGTAGCTCTTCCACATTGAAAGAAAAGGAGGCCCAGAGATGTGTTGAAGTAACTTCACTGGCATAACTAATGATTTATTTTAATAAGGTAGAAAGAAAACCTACCCTCAAGAAGACGCCTACAGTAATCGAAACAGGATAACTTTATGCTATGATAAGTAACAAACGCTGATATATCAGCATCTTTACAAAGGCCATTGGTCAGCAATCTCTAAGAAAGCTCCCTTAGAAGACACATGTAAGGATTCCAGTGAGTTCAGCCTTGAGGTTTTCCCACTGCAGCATCAAGAGGTCCTGGGGATCACTGTTGTCTCAGGAAAAGAGAGCTTGGAGTTCCTTTGTAAGATTTTTGTGCTTGGCCTAAGAGTGTCACTTCTGCTTGCAGTTCATTGTCTAAAATCATGGGATGTTATTATGCAAGAGAGAAGTTGAGAAGTTTCCTTGTGCCTGGGAGGAGAGCAGAAGCATGAGGAGGTATGATTTTAATTGTGAATTAAGTGTAAAGGCAAAATTGTAAAATTCAAAAACCACTGTGAGGACACACGTTAATTGTACAAAACAGACCATTACATGCTATTAGTCTTTGTATACAGTACTGAGTTCCAAAGTAGATTAAATTCTGCAACATTCTTCTCTACTTGGTGAAAAATGGAAAAAGTACAAGAAAAACTGGAAATTGCTCTGAACCCATGGAAATTACACTAAATGTGCTACCAGCTCAGCACCAGAAGGGACTGTCATGGTTGGGTGTAGTGGCCAGTTGTCACTTTTTTGTAATGGAAGATACTGCAGCTGAGAACGCAGGTCATGGCAAAGCCACATGGAGAGCCTGACCCTGCCAGGCCTGCTTGGTTCTCCACCTCTCTCCTCTTTCTCTCCCTCCCCACCAGCGCCAACCACATCCTTGGGCCTCCTGCACATCTCTTCATGCTGGGCCACCAGATTCATAGAGCCCTGCACACCTGCAGGAAGGCCTGCAGCTGTGAGCTTTAGTGAGCTACAAGACCCGACCCCTAGGTCAGGCCATTCTCAGCACAGCACGCACCAGCCTTGTTAGTCTACCCCAGAGAAGGGTCCTCCACACCCCCTCAACCACTTGAAAGCACTGCAGTCCAGACTCTGCAAAGCTGGCGGAGCGCCACATCTCTAATCATTGCGCAGATTCATACCTCATTAAAGAAATGAAAAATAACTAAAACTAATATAAATAGAAGTATATTGAAGGGAGGACTCATTCCTTGACATGTGGATGCTGGACTCAGCCGCCTGGGTAGAGCAGCCCAGTTGTGCCTGGATCTACAACACTAGCACCAACCACATTTGATTTAGACTAAAATGTCTTTCTTTCCTTTTCTTTTTTAATGTATTTGGTACAGGGTCTCAGTGCACAACTCAGACTCACAGAGATCCTCCTGTCTCAGCCTTCCTAGTGCTGGGATTACAGGCATGCACCACAATGCCTGGTCAGTGGCCAGCTCAGGGCACCTGGGGTGGGGCTGGCACAGAATGTGGTGCTGGGGATCAAAGCCTGGACCCTGAGCTTGCCTAAGTAGGCCCTTAGTTTGCTGAGCTATCTCACCAGCTCTAGTCTAAAATTTCTATAAAGAGCCCCCTCCCCTCCAGGTTGGTCTACATGCTTCTGTTGAAACTGCTTCCTCCAAAGCTCTCCCTAAGCAGCAAGCTTGCTGCTACGCTGGTAAATCTAGCAGGAAGTTCTCAGCTCTTCTACCTCAACCACCAGGAGCATTTGACAGAATGAGAGAGACAGCCAGTTCCCAGATAATAATTGTCACTTGGCTGAGGGATTCATCAATGACAAAGATTTGGGTAGTTCACATCAAAATAAGCCAATATTCTTTGCAGCAAAAAAAAAAAAAAAAAAAAAAAAAAAAAACTCTAGTCAATATCTTTAAGTGGTTGATGCATTTGCTTGTTTTATTTCCTATACATGACAAAAGTCAAGAGACATCGTGGCTATTCATCTTATTTGTTTTCATTGTGTATCTGTTTTCTTAGGGGGAGTGTCTGGACTGTTCAGGCCTCTGATGATTGTTCAGTTGTGACCAAGTTGCTAAGGTTTCTGATACAGAGCACAGAGGAGGACCTACCCTATTTTAACTCCTCCTCTAAGCCAAAATAGTCTATGTCTATACTCAACTTTCCTTCAAAATAGCTGTTAACTCTCAACTGTCTTAAAACTTGTCTGTTCCTGGATTCAGATTATAATTCCATGAGAGCAAAATTAGAGAAATTCTTTCTCACTTGAAAATTCTAATTATCATGCAGAATATCTACTAATATGTTAAAAAAAAAAAGAAAAATACTTTGCTAAATGAACACCCATCAAAAGTCAGGATTACTGCAAGCATAAAAATGCTCTGAAAAGATTCAATTTTCTTTCTTTCTTTCTTTCTTTCAATGTGTTTGATGCAGAGTCTCACTATGTAGCTCGGACTTGTAGTGATCCTTCTGCTTATGGCCTCACCAGTCCTGGGGCTACAGGCGTGTGCCATCATGCCTGGACTCAATGACCACTCAGAGTGCTCAGAGGAAGAGCAGGCACTACCTGTGGCTCTGCGGATTGAACCTGGTCCTTGTAGTTGCCTAATCAGGAACTCAGTCCACTGAGCTATCGGCCAGCCTAAGACTCCCTTTCCTAAGCATACAATGATTGTAGTGAAAAAAATAGTTCCATTCTGGAACTCTAGAAATCTGAATGCTAATTTTGGCTGTAGCACAAGTAGTACATGGTGCAATGTGTAATTCTTATTGTTCCCTTCATTCTGACTTTTTTTATTTGAACTTGAATAATAAATAATGAAAAGGTAGGTTTTAGCCCTAAATTAATCATGAATATTGTATTAAAAATGAAAACAGTAGTCTTGTAGGATTGGAAACATACCTGAGATCAATGAGAATTCATACCACATTGATTTAAGATGCTCATGGGCACAGCGTGTGACAAAAGTGGCATTCATAAAAACTGTGCATTCAAGTTTTGAATGAGGTACATGTGAAGAAAACAACTGAACAAAATTTCTCTTTAAGTCCAGTGAATGCAAATATTATTCGATCCAGAACCAAATATTATCGAATATGTTTTCCAATGCAGGATTACAGGTGTTTGGGTTCCCTGCCGGGAACCCAGTGTGTGCTTACCTAAAGGGGGCGGCAGAAACCAGGCCCCACTAAGTGGGTCAACCAAACCCATCAGTCCCCTGTGTTACAGTACTGCGTGGCAGATGCCAGCTGCCAGGTGTGCACGTGATGAGGACAGCCTGGAGCTTAAATGACAAAGCAGCGGTAATCGTAGCCAAGGTGCACTTGTACCATGTGGAGAGAAAAACTAGGGCTTTTTGTTTGCTTTTAAATCACTCCCCTTACCCTCTCACACTTTCTGACCTGCACCTGCAAATTCACCCTGAGAAGAACAGTAAATTGCACTTCTCTCCTCGACCTGGGAGGGCGGGAGCAGAGCACCTGGATATTTTCACCAAGCCCCCTGTTATTTACTTCTACCTCTTGGAGAAGGTCTATTAGGGAGGACAATTAACTCATCAACTACTATTAGTAGGGCCTAATGATTGCCAGGATTTTCTGGGAAATGGCAAACCTTGCTGCTCTTCCCAGAAAACCTTTCCTCCTGCCAGGCAGCTGTTTAATCAGAACCACAAACAATCGTGAATAAGGGAAGGGTAGTTATATTAAGTAGCATCTCTCCTGTAGGGAGCCCAGTGATTGCAGAGGAAAAACACAGAGCAAACCCTGCTTGCATTTCCCTGGGGGGTAGAGACTGACTTCTTCCATAGCAAGAGAACAAGCTGCTCTCAATCTTTCTAACAACCTCTGTCTGACACTAATCTTGATCCTGTTGCCTAGCTTCTCAGTCATTAGTCAGCCATCATTTGTATTTGTGTTCCTCCACATGACTTTATAATACAGCCTGCTTTTCCCATGTGTTCATTAAATATCTTCCCCTGCCCCCAGTCTACTATCTCCAAGGCTGCTTTGCAAAACCTCTAACAGATTTCTCTTTTTTCAGTTCTTATCTGTTTCAATCCATTTGCCAGAGAAATAACTGGCGATTAAAAAGGTTTTATCATTTTGCATTACATGACTCCTTTCAAAGCCTTCAGTGGTTTCCTGCTGCATGTACAATAAATGCCCCACTTACCACAGTCTACCATGGGCCACTTTACGTACAATCTGCCCACTCTTCAAGTCTCTCTCCCATGACACTATTCCCCATACTCATTTGCTTTTAAATTCTGGGAGGTATAAAGCATTCCCTTTGCGGCGTGTTTGCACATCATTTTTGCTTTACTTGACATGCTCTTTTCCCTTTCTTATTTGACTAACTGCTTCCCATTCTGTAAATCTCAGCTGCAGTGTCTCTTCTTCAGAGATGTTTGTCCCCATCCTCATAAGTGTCTTCCTCAACCTTCTTCCCAAAGGTTAACTTTTGTTTTACCTATGAGATCTTGCCCTGTATTATTCTCATCTTTAAAGCATATATTTGGCTCCATATTTACAGTAAACTGCATTAAAGCTGAAACTTAGTTGCCTTTAATACCATTCTAACTCCTGGAACAAGACATCATAGACAGGAGGCACAAACATTGATGGATCCAATGAAAATATAATGTGACTATTGACTCAGGGGACAAGGACCATTTTTCATCATCTAATCCAAAGCATCCAAGGCAGAGCTCATGGGCAGGCATGTTACTGTATCCCTTGAATGCATCACCAGTCCACTGCACATCAAGGAGAATGATGGGAAGTAAAGACACACAAATCAGTACAGGAGGACGTGTTTAATAGAAAAATTGCTCAGTGTAAATATGGAGCATGAGAACTCTAATAAGCTAGGGAATAGAAGGAGAATAGAAGGAGAAGTGTTCACAGAGCTCACCTCAAGCATTGAAAATCTGAGTGAAGGATAGAGGTGAAGGCAAAAGGAAATAGCCGGCCACAGCAGATAGTGCTTTGCAATAGGATTTTAAAGGACAGCAATTTTGGGGTATGAATCATATATTAAAGGATAATATTTTATGGATAAATGTGGAGATGTAAGAGCTCTTTGAAACAGAGCTAGAATTAGAGCCAGACTTTATCATAGCAACACAAGTTACAAATATATCAAAGATTACTTCACACACAGGATGATCTGAACTACACGTAACTAAAGCCTCCATTGAAAAAAGTTAATTGAAGCATATTTTCCATGCAAAAATAGTTTTTAAGACCTTAGGATGTATTAGTTTTTTTACCATCTGAAAACATTTATTAAGGAGCAAGTTACTTCACACCCTTCTGCATGCCATATTCAACATCAAATTTACTGTCAATAAATCCTCCTCATCAATAGGGAGATAGCTCTGTGGTCTAAGCACCTGCCTAACAAGCACAAGGACACAGGTTCAATACCTGTTATCACATGCCCTGCCAGCTTTTGAAGCCTGTGCATGCTGTGCTTGTGACCAAAGCCTGACCTGGTGGTGCAAACCTGTAATCCCAGCGCTGTGGAGGCTGAGACAGGAGGATCACAATGATTCTCAATTAATTAACAAAATAAAAAGTCCTCCTCATGTTTTCAGGATGTTTGTGATATTTTAGCTGCCTGGCCACATCTATCCAGCGAAATCTTCTTAGTCTCTTTCTTTTTAGCAGTAGGGATTTTTTTTTCCAGAAATTTCTTTAATTAATTATACTTTATGATTTTCTTGGTCAGTCATCCCATGGAAACATTACTATGAAGAGTTAGAGGGAGGGTCATAAGTTATACTCAGCCTTGAATAAATATTGAAACCCTATCACAAAATCTAAAGGGCTGTTGATGTAGCTAAGCGTGAAGGATCTGGAATCAACGTTAAGTACCACATGTGCACATGCACACACGCACACACACACACACACACAAGGGTATCTATTAAGAATAAACTTTTTGTACTGGAAATCAAACTCAGTACCTTATACTTATCAGGCAGGCCCTTTGCCACTGAGGTGAATGTCCAACCCCCATGGTATCTATGAAAAGAATGGAAAGAAATATTAGTATGAAGGCATCATGAGTTGACACTAAGAGCACAATTTCTACAGCATCTTCTGAAGCACAAACTAGGGTTAACAGAAATATTAAAATGATACATTGACTTTTCAATATAAACTAATAGTATTTATGGAATTAAAGTGCATAGGATTTAGCCAACAAATACAATTTCACAAGGGAAATCATATACATAAGGAGTAATTTCTGAACAAGCTCAGATATTTGAAAGTATAAGCTTAATTACAAGCCTTCAAGTAATCTCATTTAACTGGAATATTGCATGTGTGGTGAAGACAGTAAAACAAAACTTCTTATATGTGATTGAAAGCCTTTGATGTTAAGTAATTATTTTTGGATGAGTTAGAAAACACTGGAAAATAAGTGACTAATAGAAAGTTTTAAGAGTTTCAAAAAGTCTTGCAAATGGAAATGGAACCAAAGGATGAAGGGGGGAGAAGATGAAGAAAACTAAGGTGGGTCATGCTCATGTGGCAGCTGCCAGAGAAGAAGGTAATCATATAGGAATTAAGTACTGCACATGTGTACAGTAAAAAATGAATAAAAATCACATTCCCAAATTCATTCTCTTTCAAGTCAGATACAGTGATTTCTTAAATTATACTTTTCCTGAACCTACTAACTTTCTTACATGAAAGAAATGCTGAAACATCTATGAAAGTGTTAAAAAGTAATCAGCCATTTCAGCAAAGCTGCCAGAAAGAAAAACAACAACAACAACAACAACAAAAAAAAAAAACCATAGGAAATGCCCTCATTCACCTTAACATCAACACAAATAATATATTTAGAAATAAAGTTATTTAGGAAGCAAAAGACTTGCGAGCTGTATGCATTCCTAAAAGAATACAATAGAACACAAATAAGTTGAATGGTATCCTATATTTAAGGATCTTGAAAAATAAAAATAATTTTGAGAAATATTAATAACAAGAGGCCCCAGAATTCTTCACTTCAAATCATACTAAAGACAGTAATAATCAAGAAAAGGAAATGAATGAAACTGAAATCTTAATTTGAACCATATATAAAGCTAATCCTTATAAAGACAGAAATTTAGACATAAAGTGATAAAAGTCCTAGAAAAAATATATGATAAATTTTCAGAGTACTGTTTGTATTGTAATTTTCTGAATATGATACAAAAAGCATAGACACAAAGCAAAACTAAATAAGTATTTCTATATTAAACATAACACACAGTGGAGTGTGGAGATCTCCCAGGAGAAAGCCATGGGCTTATGGATGGCCAGAGATGAAAGTAGATGCCGCTAGGCCCTGTGCTGGAGTTGGGGGGAAGCCTTGGGTTGTGAGGCACAGAGCAGTGTGGCGAGCGAGGAGCAGGTGAGGATGAGGAGTTCTCTGAAGACTACATTGCAAAATGTTACAAAAGAGTTGGGGCGGCTGTCAACTTCGTGAGCCAAAAATATGTATACATCAAAAGAAACAATTAGCAGAATGAAAGGACAACCTGTAAAACAGTCAGCAGGATTTTAAAGTCTAGAACCCATAAAGAAGATCTACATGCCAACGACAAACTTATTTAAAAAATGGGGACAAGTATGAAATAGAAAATTGTCCAAAGAAGACACACAATAGACCAATAAGCAAAATAAAAAATACTCAATGTTATGAATCATCAACAAAATGCAAATCAAAGCAAAATAATATATGCTACCACCTTATATACTTTAAGATGACCACTATAAATAACAAGTGCTGATGAGGGCATGGAGAAATTAGAATCTTTTTTGTGTGTGTGTTGGTGGCTTTAAAAAAGTGGTGTTATCATTTATAAGTAGGTGTCCCCCCCAAAGCCTCATGCAGTCATGGGGTGGCTTCTAGAATTTGTGATTAATTCATGATCCAGTACTGGGACTATGGGTGCTAGTGCTGCTGGGATGATGGTATGAGTGCCCCACCCAACGTGCAGCAGATACCCTGAATGCAGTTTAAGGGAGACAGCCTTGCGCTCTGGAGCCATTGCGGTTGCCATTACTCCCATTTGCTCGTGCTGCCCGCTCTTTGCCGCTGCCATGAAAGGCTGCTCTCTGCCATGTGCTGCTCTGCCTTGGAGCCGACCGAATACCTCAGCATGGACTGAAATCTCCAGTAACTACGAGGTACATAAGCTTTTTCTTTTCTCCATTCTGAGTGTCAGGTATTTGTCCCAGCAATGAAAGAAGAGTACCTTGGACACATGGCACATACTGTATGAAACATTAGGGAAGTTACTATTTGAAAACAAAACACAAAACAAAACAAAAACATAATAGACATACAAAGTTGCAATTCACTTCTTCGATTGGATCAAAAATTCAAAGTAATATCTCAGTGGGACATTTGCGTTCACATACTCACTAGCGCATTTTTCACAGTAGTCAAAAAGGAGGAAGCAATGGAGCTAGCAACAGTGGAAAGATACGGAAAATATTACACATACATGCAGGAGAGTGCTTTGTAGCATTGAAAAGCAGGGAATCTTCTCACATTGATAACATCAGAGAACTTTGAAGACAATGTGCTAAATGAAGTTAATTACAAAAGGCAAATACTATATTTTTCTATTCATATTATAACTTATCTAGACTAGTTAAAATCATAGAAGTAGAAAGCAAAAAAAAGATGATTTATGAAGGACTAGAGATATGGGACAGTTGGGACACCATAAAGTTTATATGAAATTTAGTTTTACAGCATAGAAATATTTTAGGCATCTATTACAGAACAATATGAATATATTTAATGCTACTAAACGTTACTTAAAAAATGGATGACATGGTAAGTGTAATATAATTGTTAACTATAATAGAAATGAATATCCAAAAAGGAGCTGTAATTAGAATGTCACATTATAAAATAGTGGACTTAGAAAAATGGAAATATTTTTCCAAGGTTATATTGAAAAAAGGATCGCTAAATCACCTCAGGGTAAACAGCTGCTATAGTTCTTGCCATACTATCCATGTAAGACGTTTTGTGCGGTACAATGTTCTGAATTTAGACTCCTCTTCCAAAAACACACCCATGCAGATCTGGAGAATATGGCCTTTTTTGTAAAAGAATGTCAGAGTCAATTTAAATGAGTTTGAAATGAGACAATGCTGGTCTGAAATGTATGACAGAAGAGAGGGGAAGGGGTGACTTTTGACACAGGGAGGAGGAAGACCTAGAAGTGAAGAAGTTGGAAATCACAGGAGTGTGTCTACGAACAACAGCTAAGGTTTTCCAGGAGCCACCAAAATCTAGGAAAAAGCACTGGACAATAATGTCTCAGAGCCTCTCCTTCAGATGATGTCAAGCTTATTATCACCTTGTTTTTTTGTTAACTATCGAATGTAATAGTAATTTGTTATGGTGACTCTGTCCATTATTCAAATGGTTTGAGGATCAAGTGAATACGGGAACGCATCCACCCAGAGTCGTGTACTAATAATGAATAAGCCCTGTAGTAGTTTCTTGCTGATTTGATGGTATCAAAAATTTTCAGATTGTGAGAAAAAACATTGACTTTTTATTTAAAAAGAGCACATATCTAATACAACCTTACTTATAAATATGATATTAGGAAACTATTAAATACAACCATGAATAAATTAGTGGCACATCTAAAATTTCTTTCATTCTCATCTTCAATGTTGTAAAATCTGAGGCCAGAGAAAAGAAGGAAATTTGTGTTGATGTGAAAAAAGGGGGAAAGCATGATATTTGGTACCAAAGAAATAGAAATATTGGATTAAGCAGGGATGAACTGTGTGATAATGACTGTGAAAATTTTCTTTAATTAGCAGGGAAACTATTAAACTTTTAAGTAGAAAAAGAACAATAGGTCTGAATGAGCAGTAGCCATTGCAGTTTAGGGTTAATGAGCATTAGGGGAACCTAAGTGGTCTTCCACAGCGAAGTAGTAATACATGAACTATGTGCTCTAAACTGGCTGTGTAATGCATCGAGAAGATATACAGAGGAGCAGACCTACAGAATGCGATTTTTCGGATGAACTCCAAATATGCTATGATATACTAATTGCCTCGTCCAGAGTAGAATTAATTTTTCTCTCGTGCCAATGCGTATAACAGCAACCTTGAGAATAAAGCACTGTGGCAAATATTATTACGTGAAAATGTCAAAATAAAGAGAAATGAAAATCATGAAGAATGAAGCAGTCACACTTAAGCTCTAGCTATTTGTCAGTTCTCTGGAATTTCATTTTTCTTTTCATTCTTCCTTTTTTACTTTCTTTCTTTCTTTTCTTTCTGTTGTTGTTGTGTCAGGGATCTAACTCAGCAAGCACTTATTCTGCTGAGTTATCTCCCCAACCTACTCCAGAATTTGTTTCTTCCATTTATAAAATTAAAATATGGCATAGCTGAGGACTCTGCATAGAAAGAAAAAAGAAGTAAAAAGGAAATAAGAAAAAAATAGCACAAAAGAAGGAAGGAAGATAGAAGGAAAGAAGACAGGCAGACAGGCAGGCAGTAGACAGACGAAAGAAAGAAAGAAAGAAAGAAAGAAAGAAAGAAAGAAAGAAAGAAAGAAAGAAAGAAAGAAAGAAAGAAAGAAAGAAAGAGAGAAAGAGAGAGAGAGAAAGAAAGAAAGAAAGAAAGAAAGAAAGAAAGAAAGAAAGAAAGAAAGAAAGAAAGAAAGAAAGAAAGAAAGAAAACAAAGAAAAAGCTATAAGAGAATGAGATAGTATGTTTGGACTGGAAAATCAATATAGAAAATTCCAACAGAAATCTGTAGTGTGAGGGAGAAAAAGGATTTGAAAATCCATAGATTGTAGAGAAAGACAAGATTCAAAATAGATTCTAGAAACCAATTTTAGAGAAAGGTTAAGCCTAGGAGTATTATTTACCATATATTCTTAGCCAAATGCTTTAGGTAGCTGAGCCTCACTTATATTTAAAATGAAAAAACCATTCACCTCACAGGGCTGATGATTAAATGATGAGGCACATACAGTTCTGTTGACATAGATGGGTTGCTAAGAAAATATTATCCTTTTCCTTCAGGGTATATGGACAGGCAAAAATTTGCAAAGGACATATTAAAGTCTTTCCCTGTGTGCCCCACCCCTAGAGAGAAACACATATTTTACTTCTTCCATAGCTTCTCACTCACATCTGTTTATTCGATTATTTGTTCATCAAATAATTATATGTACAAGACAGAGAAGGGGAAACCAAAGAAATGTTTGCCATCCTTCTGTATGCCAGATTTTTATTCTTTCCATGGGAAGAAAACATAAATCCTTCAGATTACAAGAAACATACACAGCTCTATTTTCTGGTTTGATGGAATTACTGTGCATTAAATTGCCAGGCCCTTGTTCCTTTATAGATCTTTTTTGCTCACTCTAAATCTGTACTATTTGTGTGATAACTGAGGCCAGGATGCTCTCAGATGAGCAGATTATACTTGCTTTAAGAAAGAACATTACTAGGAAGACTTCAGCTCAGATTTCTCTACCTTGAACTAGTTTACGTGATTGTAGGACTGCAAGGTCTAGCAGTTGTCCTAGAAATGTAGAAAACACTGTGCGTTTAAAAAATGCTCCGTAAGAGCCTGATGTAGAAATGAATAGACATGGATATTTACCTTAAATGTATTTAATTATTTCATTTTATTTATTTATTTATTGTTTGTTTGTTTAGTACCAGGGATCAAACTCAGGACACTGTACTTGCCAGGCAGACACTTAAATCACTGAGCTACCTCACCAACCCTATTTTATTTTAATATTAACTTCTATTTAGATAATTCTCTGGATCAATGGTAACTGGCCACAAAATCAGATACCTTTGTCTCCTCTAACACAATTTTCACTATTTGCCAAAGTGTGGTGTTTTGGTTATGACAAATAAAGGGAGATTGCTACTATCATGTACTAAGAATAAGATTTTGCAAAAGTTCCTGAAATACATAGGACATATCCCCACAAATAAAATTATATCTCTCAAAATGCCACTGACATATATCAACCATATATTTCAATCAATGTAATACCTGTGACAGATATGATGGATCCTTCTTAACAAGCAAGTATAAGGAGTTGGAGAGATGGCTCAGTAGAATAAATACTTCCCTAGCAAGCGCAAGGGCCTGAGTTCAATCCCTGGTTCTACAAAACAAAACAAAACAAAACAAAACAAAACAAAACAAAACAAAACAAAACAAAACAAAACAAAAGCAACTATTGTTTAGAGCAGCTTAGATTAAGGTGTGATGGCTGGTGAGATAGCTCATAAAACTAAGCTCCTCCTTAGATAGCGCAAGGACCAGGGTTCAGTCCCTGCCTGCACTAGTCCTGTTCCAATGTGGGCTGAGCTGGCCACCAAGACCCAGTGGGGTGGCACATACCTATAATCCCAGCTCTAGGGAAACAGAAGGAGCACTCTGAGTCCAAGCTGTGTATTAAGACCCTGTACAAAATACATTAAAAAAAAGTTAAACTGTGATTTCCAAAACGGCAATTTGGCATCCACTTGGAATTCGTTAAAAGTGAAAATTTTTGTCCCAACTTTAGATCTCCTGAGTCAGAACATCTGGGATTTTTCCAAAATATATGCTCAAATCTGAGCATCACTGCTCTATTTTCTAGGAGCACACATACAAACATGTAATTCTATGAAAACCATGTGAGACAAGCACGATATAGGACACAGAGATCCAGAGGCAGTGATGTTTCGGAGACAGAGTGCCATGTCTGACAAAGTTTGGAGATGAATGTTATGTTGCTTGGTCAGAGTAGAGCAGTGGAGTAAGTAGAACAAAATAGTGTGAGGAAAGTAGGAGGCTCTGATCAGAGCATTTGCCACACTAGCAAAATGACAAAAGTATCCAGTTCAGATATAAGGGATAATAGACTATGAAAGATTTTCATGGAATAAATGGAAGGAATTGATACATCAAAAAGGAACAGTAACATCTCAGTGGGAAAAAAATCAGGCAACATATAGGTGATATATTAAAAATTTTTAAGCAAAAGACCTTGCTGATGTATTGCAGTTTTAGTCTAATTCATGAAGCAACATAAATGATACAATGTGTAATGCAACAACCATTGTTAATTTCCTGCCCTTGGTTTGACATTCTGTACCGCTTTAATTGTCTTGTGGTGGTATTTTTGGTCTTTGTTCTTATATTTGTTTATTTTTATTTTCGTTCTTCAAAATGAAAAATCAAGGCCCCCAAATAGCTCAGTGGATTAAAGTACCTGCAAACAGGCTCAGGGGATAGGATTTTGATTCCTGAGCCAGCCAAGCCAGCCCCGCCACCGGGGCACCCTGAGACTGCCATTGAGACTGGGTGTGGTGGTGTGTGCCGATAATCCCAGCCTGGGAGGCTGAGTCCCATTTAGTAGTGAGACCCTGAACACCCTGTAGATCCTTCCCTAAAATACAAATACAGAAATAAATATAAAATAATAGAAAGGAAAAATTATATTGTTATAAATCAAAAGAATGAGAGCAATGAGTAAAGAAATAGTGCACAAAGAGCGCAGGCAAAGTAGAGCATGAAGTTAGAGTCCACGTGGCATAAATACAGTAGTTCATAATAGCCTTTTTATTCATTTGTTGGAACTATTTAATTTGGTTTAACTAAAAAGCTTGATATAATTTGTTAAGAGAACACAAACATGGTTATGCCATGATGCGTAACTCATAGCTCTGCATGACTATACATCCATACTTGTAAAAGTAGGGACGAAGTCTGGACATGGTGGCCTATGCCTGTAAACCCCCACTCCCCCCCCACAAATAAAGCACGTGAGGTCAAAAATTAGGGTCATAACAATCTCATTCAGGAAGAAGAGAGCAAGGACAACTGGCCTAATACAAAAGAGGAGGCAGCATGGGGCCTGGGGCCTGTGGCGTGTAGCCCCCTACTGCAGATCTGGGGAGCCTCATTCTGCTCTTGAAACTCTTCTGTCCATTTCAACTCAGAGCCGACTCCCACCAGGTAGGAAGTTAGCTGGATTTTTTTTACTGTGTAATAGAACTAACAATTTCCAGGAAAAGAATGTTTCATTTTATCAGAGTTGCAATCATCAGAATGATTTTTTTTCCAATACCAAATAAAATCTCCTCGATTCCTCTGGGTGTGTTCTGTGTTTGACATATGAACCTACCTACAGAAGATAACTCTCTGCATATATCAGTTTTTGATTATTTCAGATTTTCTTTGAAGTTCCTTTTTTTTTTTTTTTCTTTTCTACACCAGAAGATTATAAACATTCATCTTTCTTTTCAAAATGTTATTTTCCTTAACATTTTAGTTCTTTTCCTTTGGATACATTTCATTTTAGTTAGGGCTAAAAGTAGGCTTCAAGAACTGAACTCAATATCGCCTTATGGAAAATTCTATGATTGTGGAGTTCTATTATCTTGATGCTGTATTTCTATTAATGAACTCAGACTGAGCACTTGGCTGGGGACCAGAGTGTGATTTTATTACCCGTACCAAGGTGTATTTCCTCAAAGGTGATTGAAACTCTTCAGAAATGATGAAGACCTTTCCCGGGGCTGTATAATTATAGTTTTAAAATGCGTTCAATTTCCCATGACAAGTTTGGAGTGTCTAAAGATGGCAAAGTGAAGGAGATAAATAGATTATTGATTGGACAGCCTTGTAATTCCTTAGCGAATTGGATTTAGTTTCTTCATTGAGATCAGGTCAGTGCCATAAATCTCCGAGAAAATCAATGCAGCAGAAAGTACTGTGAGCCGAGGTTCAGTGGCGTTTTGCTGGCTGTTTCAGGACTAGAAGTTGGCATAGCAGTCATCCCAAACGCAGAGAATGGGGAGAGCTGGAAAGTGATTATGAAAGGATTCAAGCACTGAGCATGTGTGAGTACCCGAGAAAGAATGGAGAGACAGGGGATTCTTGCTTTGGCCACAGAGATACTTGACTGGGTGAGAATCACTTCACTTTGGCTTTTCCATGTTGCAGTGGCAAAGTTAAGTCCAGACACAATCTCATGGCTTTTCATCCCTAAACTGTGATTCCATAGAGATCAGAACTCTTACTTGATGGGCTATCTATGCTGTCCTCCTAAAATTGTGAAGAGGACATTTCACTATTTTTTTAACAGAAACTTGAAAATAGCTTGCAATTTATGTTCCTTTTCTTACACATAATCATTATGAATAACTGTGAGGTTACATCAACTATTTTTTTCTTTGCAAAGTAATTAACTTCAGTCTAAATATATACACTATAAGACAATGTACAACTGTCTTATGGTAATCAGTAATATCCTAGTAATTATTATTATTTTTTCTGTTGCAGAGCAACTTTAGGAATAAGCCCATATATTTTTCCCAGTAAAGTGATTGAAAATGACAGGAGAAGAACCTGACATTTCTATTTCAATTTGTACTAGTATTTAAGTCCTATTTTTTTTTCTTTACAGATGGTGGAGACTTCCACTCACAATATTAAATTGGTACATCCCTAATCTGAGTCATGTAGCCCACGTGCTCACAGAAGTTATTTGTAGAAAATCATTGATACACAGAGTTTCCAGAAGCACCTGGATGTGCAGAAAACATTTGAGTCTCATTTCTAGCACACACCATACTTTTTATCTGTTTTCTTTCTCGGATTTCCACTGGCTCTTGAGGAAACAGGCTTGCTCTGAATTTCAATTGATTTTCCCATGGATGCTATGCCTGATACTTCCCCTAAGGTCTAAATTATATTTTTCTTGACTCCTCCATATAAACCTAACTCTTCGAAATTATATCCCCAGTTACTTGCTAAAACTATGCTACTATTTACTCAAATAGTACACATCCACCATGATACTGAATTCAAACTCTGTTCTTGTTCTTCAGTTTAAGGTTATTGTGGTAGACTGAATCTTAAAAACCCCTTGGTCAGAAAATAAAAGAATCACAATGATTGTGATTACAGCTATTTGAACTTTCATCTAATACTTCTAACCCTGTATCTGTCTATGCTGACGGATGCGAATACATGACCAGGTGGCTCCGTATCAGCTGCCCACACTCCTGGATTCTATCCTGCTTCCCACTAGCCTGTTTTGACAGCATCCTCTGTGTACCACAGGTTTTGCTATGCAGTACCGGTGTTCTGTGACTGCTTTGTGTTCATCAAACATTGAGCAGTAATGTCTGGGCAGAAATGGACATTTTATATGTCCATATTGGTCTACTAAAATATCTCTCTGGTTATCTTTACCTATTCAGCTATATATGTAGAAGAAAGCAGGAGAACTGCTGAAATGAGTGACACCAATATTTGGTGACTTGGTTGAGCTGTGCTTTTCACATTTATGCAAAAGTTGTTTGCATCAGAATATGCTTTTCGAAGCAATTATTCAGGTACAAATGTGCCAATGTAAATGTGTTTACATTTTTGGACTCTATTGTTATACATGGCATCCTCACATACTGTTTCCAAACTTCCACAAAAGAAACAGACATCTAAAAAAGATGGGATATAAAATAAATGAAATGGTTATAAAGTTCTGCCTTTTGCAATAAGCCTAACCATCTTCATATTCATTAAAAAGCAAGAAAACTTCAGAAAGATGATAGTCACCTATAAAGAATTTCCATTCTCATTCTTGGCTAGCAATAGCTGCACAAAGCCCAATAAAACTGGGCCACCAGTAGGGGAAGTCAAAATTCGAAGAGAAAAATGGTGGCAAGGGTATTTGAACAGTGTGATAAGTGTGCTTTAAAATTGTCTTGAAATGCAGGGCTGATTCTGGATTATCTGAACATATAAGTTAATTACAGAGATCATGACAGGAGGGAGGAGCTACTTAGAATATGAGAGGGAAATAGAGCAACAGAAACGTGGTTTCAGAGAGAGCAAAAATGGTGGCAAGGGTATTTGAACAGTGTGATAAGTGTGCTTTAAAATTGTCTTTTTGGTAATTTCTTGTTGAGATGCTCTATTTGTTATACCACATTTATATGCTTTATTTATTTTTCATGGAAAAATGTGTAACAATTTCAAGGCTTTAGCAAAATTTATTCTGAGTCTGCCGTAGTCTGCCGCATTGTAATAGGACACAAGAGCAAACTGAACTTCAAAGTAGGCAAAGGATAGAAGGAACTAGAAGCCTGGAGTAAAGTAGAAACGTTTTGGGTAACAGTCAACTTGGTGAACACATAGTTTCATAGGGCATCATGACATATGGCGATAACGGTCTATACTAATTAGCATGGCATGACACATCTTTGACATCGTATGTCAAGATTTTTATGGATTAATACAAGCACATACAAACAAAGAACCAATTTACTTCTCACTCATGTAATTGAGAGAGTGATTCTAGTCAGAGAAGCTGAGGATGCCATGCCTTCCCAGCCATTTCTGGAAGGTACTAACTTCTTACTGATGCTACTAAACAAAGAATAATTAGCTTAGTGTCTTAAAATTCATTTATGTTCTCATAGCTCTGAAAATCCAACTCTGCAAATGCCCTCTGGTGAGAAGAAATTTTCCTGGTTTCTGCCATTCTATGGCGCCAGTGACCATTGCTTGGTTTACAAATCTGAACTGCTCTCTCTGAAACCACGTTTCTGTTGCTCTATTTCCCTCTCACATTCTAAGCACCTCCTCCCTCCTGTCATGACCTCTGTAATTAACTTATATGTTCAGATAATCCAGAATCAACCCTGCATTTCAAGATCTTTTATCTCATCAATCCCCAATGTCCCATTTGCCATGGAAGGCAAAGTTTTAATACCTTTCAGCAAACAGGATGAGTATTCTACTATCTTGCCTACTGCAAGGACCAGAACTAAATAAAGATTTTTTTTCTAAGTACCATAAAAGCCTTATGATTCAACCATGGCCATATCAACATCCATCTGTGGAATAGCGAAAGATACACTCCTGTATCTAATATTTTATGCCAATAGACTGACAAAAACACAATGTGCACACTAATTTTTCTTTAACACTTTTTCAAAGATTAATTTGGAAACTCCAAGTTTATGCTTTGCCTCCCAACTTCACAAAGAGAAAGATGATAAAGCTACCTTATAAAGGAGTACAGAAGGGGAGCGTAAGAATGAGAAATAAAAAAAAATAATAATAAAAGAAATGAAAGCAATGTGAATCATAGCAAGGAGAAAATATACTTGGATTAAAAGTTTTATTTCCCCACCATTTTCAAGGGTCTTTACCATGGACCCAGCAGGCTTCCACTGCTTTCAGCCTCCTCAAAATAGATCCCAAGGAGCCAAGAGCCCATCTGTAGGGAGAATCGGTTAGTGACACACTGCAGTCATCCCTTGAAATGTGCTCAGTGATTCACGTGGCTCCTGGTGGCTGTGCCAAGGGAATTATTAGCCTGAAAATGACTTTCTCCTCTCCCCTAAATCCCCATCAAGTGCATGGAAAATTACTTTGAGATACATTTTTTATATTTTCTCCAATGGAAGCATTATTTTCATTGTATCCTTCATTCCTAAGGCCTTGTAACTTCTTAGAGAAGTCTAGTGTTTCTTGAAATGGACTGATCTTACCACAAATCTAAACAACCACAAATCTTGACTGAAGATTTAGCATTCTAAGGCAGTCTGGAATGAATATCCCATATCTACATAAACTTTTTTTTTCTACTTTTATTGAAACCCATTTTGTTTCTGCTAAGTAAAATTTGGTTTATTTGATTTTTTGTGATCAGCTCAGCCCTCCAGGGGGTTGAGGCTGGCATGACATGGGGTGCCAGGGATCAAACCAAAGTCCCTGTGCTTGCTATTTTCTTAATATGAAATATTTGCAGATAGATCACTGATATCTATTTCTCTTTCAATTTATAGATGTGTTTCATTTTTTATATCATCATCCTTTCTGCCAGTGTTTTCAAAATTATTTGATAATAAAAATCCTGTGGAAGTATTTCTTTACTGATTATTATTGGATCTCTTGTGCATCTCTTTTAACTAGATCCCAATGAAGAATTTGCAGTGATCATGATATTCAACTTTATTCTAATATTAAGTAAATTTTTAGAACACTAGAAAGACATCCTAAAGCATCAAAATTGATTTTATTCACATATTTGGATTTAAACAAAGCGATTTATTTTACTAAGGTGGCATGTACTAATTTCTTGAAATTTTTTCATGTTAATTTACAATTATATAACTCTACCCAAATCCAAATATTAAATGTTATGCGTTGTTCACTGAAAGAAACTATGCATATAAGACAAGGAAACATGCTGGTTCACTTTATCAATATTCTTTGAAATGTAAAAAGAAAAAGAGTGGATTTAAGTTTTCTAAAGTAGACATTTATATAGAGAACAACATGAAATGGAACTAAACATAAGCATAAATATTCCTTTTAAAGGACATTTGAAATTAAGGTAGAAAGTATGCATCAAAGTACATTTTGAGAAGATCTAGGTCATCCAGTCCTTCTAGAAAATTGGAGCTCAGTCGTACCCCATGACAGTGCCATAAGGATCAGTGGAATACTCTGCAAATCCAGAGTGTACTAGCATTCTTTTCAACTGAATCTGTGATCTTATGTATCTGATTTTCATCTCTTTTTGAGTTCCATATATTTTATCAAATCTGTACCAGGTGCCAAAAATCATCTTTCAAATTTCTTCTTTTACCCCCAGTATTCATGCCCAGGGTTTACCTTTACCCTGGACTTGCATCTTATACTATCTAGCAGAGTCTGGCATATTTTAGCATACTCATCCTGTTGGAATACTATGCTGAGATGAAAACTATAACATAAAAGAAGTGCAAAGTGCCAAGTGTGTGACAGGCACTGTTTATTTTGTTGCTGGTATTTGTTTATTTTATTTTTTTGTGGTCAGCTCAGCCCTCCAGTGGGTTGGGGCTGGCATGACATGGGGTGCCAGGGGTCAAATCAAAGTCCCTTTGCTTGCATAAGCTTACCTGCCATGCGGGTTAGTCCACTGAGTTATCTTGCTGGTCCAATAGGCACTACTTTGCACTTTCTCATAAAATGACCAAATCAATCTTCAAACCAACTATCCTCAATATTTCTTTGTTACAAATGAGGCAACATAAGCACAAAAAATGAAATAAAATCAAAAGAAAACATAAAGTGTGAATAAGTGAAGGCCTACAATTACTCTGAAGAGATACTGGATAAATTTTACAAGAACTGATTAATCTAACATGGACATAAGAGTAATTTCAATTTAGGTGATCAGACAATTATTTTTGAACAATTTTTTTTTTTCAAAACTCAGGGTTGAACTCAGTCCCTTGCACTTGTGAGGGAAGGGCTTATTCCACTGAACCATGTCCCTGGCCCCCTAACAATGGGTTTTTAATTGTCGACTTTTATTTGGCAATGAGAATTCCTCACATGTGCTGTATGTTTTAAGTTATTTTTATACATAAGCTTTAAGCTGCCTTACCATTTATCCAGCCTCTCCCTTCCTCAGAGTTTCTTTCTTTCTTTCTTTCTTTCTTTCTTTCTTTCTTTCTTTCTTTCTTTCTTTCTTTCTTTCTTTCTTTCTTTCTTCCTTCCTTCCTTCCTTCCTTCCTTCCTTCCTTCCTTCCTTTCTTCTTTCCTTCTTCTCTTTTTTTCTCTCTCCTACATTTGGTACAGAGTCTCACTATGAAACTCAAACTTGGACTTGGAGTGATCCTCCTGCTTTCAGCATCCCCATTGCTGGGATTATAGGCATGCCACCACACCTGTTCTCTGTGGCTGGCTCAGAGAACCTGGGGGCGTGGTCAGTGTGGGGTGTGGTGCTTGGAATCAAACCTCTGTCCCTGTGCTTAGCTAAGCAGGTACTTAGTTCACTGAGCTATCTCACTGGTAAGAAATTGTTACCTAAAAAGCATAGCAGCTAGCTAGCTATTGCCATAGATCTCGGAGTACACATGACTTCTAACAACAAAGCCACTCACCCCACCCCATGACTATATGTCAATGACATTTTAATTAGTTTTCATCAAAAAAGGCCTAGAAAACAAGGGGTTACCATGTGTCCCCTCATCATTTTCCTAAAGCCATTTTTTTTCAGAAGGAGAAGCAAAAAGTAAAACAAAGCAAAGTTCAGGAGCTGAAAGATATGTCTGCTAAACAAAGAAAAAATGAAGATAAGGGTGAAAACATATAACTTTATTTTCTATTCTTTTTTTGTTCTACTTATTTTACCTAAAGACAGTTAGCAAAAATTATAAAGAGAAGATTTTGCTCTGAATGGAGACTTCATTTCTTGTAAAATACTTCATTATAAAATGATCAGTGAAATGTCACATATAATTAACATTTCTGTGAAAACATATATATATATATAGATATATCTATATAGATCTATAGATATATAGATCTATATAGATATATCGTATTTAGGATAGGGTCTACATTGTCTGATCCTCCTTTTCTTCAGCCTCCCAAGCACTGAGATTATAAGTGTGAGCCACCATACCCATTCTCAATTGCCATCTCAGCATGCCCAAGGGGCCAGGATCAAACCCTGGCCACTGCACTCTGCCTAAGCAGGTGATTTGGTCTGCTGAGCTATCTGACTGATCCTATACATGAATATATATTTAGATAATTTGTAATCATGAGGTGTGAGGTAGACTGGTTGCTAAAAATTACATATTGATATATGTGTATATGTATATATAATTCTGTGCATTATACTACTATATACTATGTATTCTATTATACCATTAATCTTACAGTATGTAGAGTATATATAGTGTAATTTACAACCATTATATATATTATACAAATACATAAACACATTATCCAAAGTCTACAAATTAAATTCATACACACTCCAGGAAAAGAAAATTTTGTTCAAATATTTTAATACTAAATTTATTGACATATGCGATTAAAACAAGTTATCTTTGGCCTCTGTAAACACAAGAGAAGCTCAAAGAGGCTGTCATCAGCTTTCATACATTCATACGGGGACCCGACCCTTGGGCAGCCCTGGTCGTTGAGACTGCTGCTTGTGCATTTTCAGCTTCTCTAAGAGCAGACCGTGTAGTGGTCTTTCTGAGATACACGCTGTCTTCTGGGGTCCTCCATGCAAGGCTAACATCTTCTGTTGTAAAAATCATTGTCTTAGTTATTTTGTCATTACTGTATCTGATATGCAAAGGTTGCAGGTGGAAAGTTCATGAGAGCTCAGCATGCCTCCAGGGCTCCGTTCACAGTAGCCTTGCTACTAGGCAGGGTGGTGAGATAGAGAAGTGGCTCACTGTGGGCAAAAAGAAGAAGGCAGCAAAGCAACAAGCACCAAGGTGGCGAAGCGATGAGCTTCAACTACGGCAGCCCCTCTGCTATCCTTCCTATGCTACCAGGGCTACCCACCTTTAGGGCAGGAAGCACTGACACCTAAGGCGGGTCCCAGTCACTCCCTACACTCAGAATAATGCCAAACCAATCAGAGAGGTATTTCGGTAAAAATTTCAGCACAAATTTGAGTCCAGCATCACACTTAATTCACACACGTTATATCCAGCCACCTCCGCATGGATATAGCGGACCACATGTGACCACATGAGCTTGGGGCAGTGGAAACATCTACATGTCAGCTATAACAAACATATATAATCATTTTTCTTCCTTGAAATATGTCTACATATTTTTGGCAGACTCTACTTAATCAGAGTCACTTGTATTTCCAACTGGAATGATAAATTGCAGCAAGGGATATTGTGGCAAAAGGATTCAGTTGAACAAAATTTGTGAAATAAATCTGATTAATATATTTGAAGTTTAATTACTTGTCCAGACTTAAGAATTTTTAAACCTAATAGGTCATATTTTATTAGTGTTAGATCTACTTAGAAAGAGCTGTATTAGTTAAGGTTCCTTAGGAGAAGAGACTCAATATAAAATGAATGTATGCGCAATTAGGCAAAGGGTCGTGTTAGGTTTCCTTACAGCAGCAGAGGGAGGAAACTGCAAATTGTTTGAGAGATCAGAGGAAGGAGAATGCTTAATGGCCTTATGGTTTTTGTTTGTTTATTTATGTATGTAGTACAGGGTCTATAGGTTCTCACTATGTAGACTGGACTCCTAGCGATTCTCCCATCTTCAGCCTCCCAAGCTCTGGGATTGTAGGTACACACCGCCACGCCCAGTCTCAGTAGCGGTCTCAGCATGCCTGAGGGAGGGGCCAGCAGGGCATGCTGGTGATTGAGCCCTGGCTAGCTGTTGCACTCCACCTCAGCAGGCACCTTAATCTGCTGAGCTATCTGGCTGACCCTTAATGGCCTTATGTAAGCTCTTGACCTGGAAGACCTGTAGCCATTCAGTCCATATAAATGGAAGGCACAAAAATGAAAGGAATCAAGAAACAAGAACTGTCTAAAGCCAAAGACCTAAAATTTCAGTGATTAAAGGTTGAATTAACTGGAAAGTGAGGTCTGAAGATGATGGCAAAGATCTGACCTCTTCCAAAATGCTAACGCTCCCTTCTTGTTTGCATTTGATCCCATCTTACCTACTATCTTTTTGGCTGTGTTGTATCTGTCATGTCTTATTCACTTGTCCTACTGACCTACATATCAGTCATCTTCAGACACACACAACTGTGCCTGACTGAATTCTAAAGGCATCTTTAGTACATTAAAATTGAGATGTGATGGTAAAAAGAGTCATAGGAGGCATGGCTTCAGAACACTTAATATGAGCTTGATAGTATTTCATGTCCAGAAGGCTTGTTTGTTTCTGTTTCTCAGTTGTCACTCTCAACTCTTCCTATCCTTTGCATTCCATTTCATCATAGCCTGTCAAAAGTTTGGGGCTAGAGACAGCCTGCTCCTGTCCACCACATTCACACCAGTATTCACCATAAGGCTTTACACGTGTGGTTTGATGCATCAATGTTACACATTGATTTGATTAGTGCCCAAAGGACACCAATGTTGAATTAAATTGAAACGTGATTGCACAGTCTGTGTTCTTTGAATTCATCACCACTATCCTTTGACGAGTGAGGCTCAACCTTTCACTTCCTCCTCTCAAGTCTAAACAGCACAGACTTCCAGAACGCTGTGCAAATCATCTCACTTGCCTTCAAAGGAGCATCCCCACATAAAAGACAGTCTCATGATTTAGTGTATCCTTTAATGATGGGCTAAAGTCTTTGATCAATTTCATGGACTCATTTGTCACTGCTGCTCCCTCTCAATTTTCTCTATTCTAACCAGTTACAATTCCTTCTCAAGGTACTATACTGTTGAGTGTTTTTACCTCCTGCTTGTGCCATATGTCTTCTTACACATGGTGTAAATTGTATATGGTTTGTGTTTGTTTTCTTCTTCCTGACATGTCCATTTAATCTAAAATTGGTCAACTCTTGCTCTTTTAAGGTCTTGTTCAATTGATGATTCTCTTCTCCCTCTAAATATGTCACTTTTTTCTTTCTCTATAGTCCAATACAACTTTCCTCTAGCTCCTTCCTAGTTCATATTTTTAATCACTCAAATGATTCTGATGGATTCTAAAATCCAGGAGAGTTTTATAATTTTTTTTTTCCTGTATTTGAGGGAAGGGTCTACAGTGTGTTCAGGGACTCACTACTAGATCAGACTCAAAGATTCTCCTGTTTACAGCCTCTCAAGTGTTGTTATTACAGGCGCATGAGACCACGCCCAGTTTCAATTGCCCTCTCAGCGTGCCCCGGAAGGGCGGCACCACAGGCTCACGGATCAACCCCCCGCCTCTGTGCCTGCTTGCAATAGCTTTAGTCCGCGGAGCTATTTGGCCCATCCCTCATACCTTCTTAGCCTCTTCACTAATCCTTTATATCAATGCCTATCATAGGATGAGATCCATACATGTTCAAATATCCTTGAAATTCCTGGAAAGAACATTTTAAAGTTAATGATCGCAGAGTTTCAATATTCCAGGTATCACACAAATTATATAAATGTCTACATGGGGACATTTACCTGTAATGAGGGCAAACATAATAATCCAGGCAATTGTTAACCATATGAGAACATGAACCCAGTACTGTTGGGTCTCTATGAAGATCTAATAACTGAGCTTCTAATTGGAATATCGACTTGTCTGAAGCAGCATGCAGAAGACTATATTGTAGAGTCTCCTGGTGGACGAACAATATGCAAGTCATTCTTTAAATTACACTAAACTGATTTGATCTGTCATGCTCCCTCATAGCTGAAAGTTAAAATGTATGAAATATGCTTTCCATATGCAAATTATTCAAATCCTTTCTCATAGATACCTACAATCTATTTTATTGGAACATAAGTTTTGGTGCCTATTTTGTAAATTTTATTTTCAATATCTCTTTGTGAGGCTTCTTTGCTTTCCACATGCTCTCAGTTTTTCTGAGATTCCATATTAGATTCGACATACATTCACCAGATTCTACACCTTCCTAATAGCAAGCTGTTATTTACTTTGTCCTTCTCTTTTGTAAAATGGGAAAAAATAAACACTTTTGTGCGGCCAGTATAAAGCATAAACAGAAAAAAAACTGTGAAGACATCTCAAAATATCTTTGTTTCTATGAGGGCTTTATTTTTCTTTCCAATTTTCTCTTCTTCATTTCATTTTTTCTCTCATTCTAAACAATATATTTAATAGCAGAAGCTTGCTTTTAGTTTCTTTTTCCTTTTTGGGTCACAATGCCCAAATACCTAAAACTTAACCCAAGCAAAAGTTTAGTTTGGATCACAGTTAGTAGAGATTTCAGTCCATAGTGAGCTAGTTCCAAGGCAGAGGGACATCATGAAGGAGAAACAAATCAGAGCATGGCAGCAGGAAGAAGGGAGGGATGCGGGAAGGAGGCAGGGAAATAAGGCTCTGCAGGCCACCCTGCCAGCGACCTTTCTCTTCCCCAAATCACATTTAGGTACAAAATATCATCAGCGCATTAATCCACTAAAGGATATCCAGCTCCATAATTCCCAAACCTCCCCAAAGCCCTACCTGTGAATATAAGAGGCTTTCAGGAGATACCTAGACATAAAGAGTTAGAGGTCTTCAAGACCTTGAGAGGGAAAAGAAAAACTATTTGCACTCAGGTATGAGCAAGCATCTCTCTAAAGTTACTTGCACAACTATTCCTTCTTCTCTCTGTGCTTAATAAAGCCTGTGTTCTTTGAACTAATAATGATGTAAATGTTAGTCTTATGATATTCTTATTTAGAAAAATTCTTAGCCTTAAGACAAAGCTTAAATGTACCTTTTAAAAAATAATTCTGACTTTATTTCTTCATTCATTGTTTTCTTTGTTTTAATAGGAAGTGCACATTTGATTGAATTCTTTCCCTCATTCATTTATTCATCAATTTGTCAAACATTAATCTCCCATATTAAAAGTTTTTCTCATGCTCTTTCTGTTTCTTCAAATTTGGAGACCATTTTATTGAACAAACAATATATTGTGTTACCTCTGTTTAGCTTCTTGAATGATTTTAATTGAAGTATGCATGCATTTCATATTAAGTGAGCAAGATTAGCAAAATACAATGTGTTCAGCCATTATTTAGAACCTCAAAGGGTGATCATTTATGCTCCTAATAGGCAAGCTACTGCATTCTAGTTTGCCAGGACTCTATTTAAGGTACAAGAGTCAAGGCTGAGTCATGAGAGACAATTTCATTAGCTATAGCCTCAACACCCTTCATTTCAGAATGTTTTGTGCATCTTCCTAGAACAATGTGCTTAATTTTCTGAGTACATTTCTACCTCAAAGGATGTTCACATAAAATGTTAAATATGCCCACATGTGTACTGTATCCTCATAGGGAGACTGCTGGAAAACAAACAAATAGGGGCGATCCATTCTATTAAAAACAGCTTTGAGATTTTTAGTTTAAAACTACCTTGCTTGATGATTAGTTTATATGTTACTGGTTTTGTTACCCCTATCAAACAAACCCTCAAAATCAATAAAATATTTATCAATAGATTCATTCTTTCACTTAACTTGGGTGTAGAAATTGATCAGGAAAAGAGGTGATGTATGATCAAATTTATAAAATAATTATTTAAAAATAAATAAGTTCCATTAACTGCCTGCACCCACTCACGAAGATGACTGTAAACTTCATGTACAGTGGTCCTTTGCTTATCATGGAGATTATGTTCCAGAGTCACTGTGATAAGTGAAAATCTGCAAAGTAGTAACATTATATTTATTATAGCATTTATGTATATTTTAAGGTTTTATAAACCCTGCCCACACTCTTATAAACTTTTCTCACACTTCTAAAAATACTTTTAATATTCTTAACCATTTTCTGGACTCATAAACCTGCATAATTTTAACAACACACACGTACAC